>JABSTQ010006746.1:0-65412 GCA_013358835.2 Ixodes persulcatus
GCTGCGAAAGCTACATGGTTTGCTAGCAGAATGTTTGTTCTCCTAAAGGAGCTTCTTTTTGAGCTGCATTCTATAATTTGTATTAGTTCTGGGTGAAATGTGCCTCTGATGTCATTAATGTGGCACTGGATGTGATATTAACTCGAAGCCTTTTGTTAAATATTAGATTGAATATCGCTGCCTTTTGCTAAAAAAACCCTAAAGAGAAATACATTTTTTTTTTTAACAGTCTGATGGGACACGCACTTGTCGAATTATAAATTTTACGCGAAAAAAAAAGAGCAATAATGACGGCGAGAGATTTATTTGAAGTTGTGCGCGCAAAGTCCATGACGTCACGGAATGGTCATTCAGTCTTTCCACCTCAACGTGAAGGCGAAGCCGATCCACCTCTCCTCCATGCGCCCGAAATGCCAAGAGAGAAAAGAAGTAGAAAGGAGGTGACTGCCGACTAAATCGCGTCTTGCGCCGTCAATATTGCTCTAAAAGATTATTGTTTTTTCGCGTAAAATTAATCTTTGACGCGTGTGTCAACACCAGACTGTTTAAAAAACATTTTTTTCTTTTTATTTATTTTATAAGAGTAACTGCATCGAACTACGCTAGAGAAAGCATTGGCATGCCAATCGTGAGAAGTGTTTGGACCATGCGTTTCTTTTTTGGAGGGTTCCACATTTGGGTTGTCCCTGCGAGCCCTTCCACACCTGGCATTCGCAACAGGAAGGATGGAAGCGCTGCGCCAAATTGCGCCACTATCGAAAGTCTGCTGCATCTTGCGCCAAAGTGCCATTTTTTCTTAAGATTTACACCACATCTGCGCCAAAATAAACCTAAGCGAAGAAAAAAGAATTTTTTTTTTTATTGTTGGTCGATTTTAACGTCTAGAGAAACGGGAGGAAAAGTAAATGGCAGAAATCTGTACTTTGCGACGTCTCTACTCACCGTATAGATTTTTCATCTTAGGTCGGAGCACAGCCAAAGGCTCAAACACATACAACCACAAACATACACACTAAATGCGCAAGTCACGGGACATGCGCTTTATTGGTCTAGTCAATGAAAGGACACGTACAAGAAGGTTGACGAATGCCTTGACACCTCTAGCTCTGACGCGCTTCCCTTGGACTCGTATCGTTGGCTGCTCTTTAAATTAAGGTGAAACAAAGTATAGAGACTGCTCGTCAACCTTGCCGGCCAGTTGATGCGCTGGCGGATCCATCGTCGACGTCGTCTAAATTTGGAGGCAATGTCGGCCACGTCAGGAGCTAAAAGTCGTGAGAAAACGTTGCAAAATAGTGGGATGGTGGCTACTGTGATAAGACAGAACCAGGCTCTTGTACTCCTGATGACCCCGCAGGGGGCACCTGCACCTTAGGTGCTAGGTGCTTGGTGAGTAGCGTCACTACGGACCCCACCCACGTGGGCCCCCGTAACCACATGCAGGGGGCACCTGCTTTAGTAGCTGCTTGCTGAGTGGCGTCACCACGAACCCCGAGCCATGTGGGTTCACTCTCCCATGCCTGGCTGTGCGTGGCTTAACCCATGTCCGGGGAAAAGGGGATTCTGGTGGTTGAGGTGAGCCCGGGGTGCGTTTGGATGGACCCTTCGGGGCCCAAACATACCTCGGGCCCAGCTCAACCACCAGGATCCAATAAAATACAAAAGAGCCCACATTGTTTTAGTTCTGCCCATAACACATTCACCTCTATTGACCTTTCCTTATCATCACCATTTTGACTCCCTCGCTTTTCATGGCAGCTTTTAGACGGCCCTTTTGGCAGGGATCATTTCCCATTATTTTAGAAAGCACCGACCCACTTCTATCAATTGGAAGTTGGAAAAGGCCAATTGGGGTATTTTTAAATCAGAAGCCGCGCTTGATCTCTCCTTGTTTTTGTGACATGTCTCGTGACAATGGTACAGCCTCCGTCACCGATTGCATCATAAATGCTGCCTCCTGTAGCATACCACTGTCACGATCCTTCTGGAACGTGGACGAAGGGGGCCGAAGCACCCGCCGAGAAGAGACAACTGCAGCCTGGTTGTGAGGGTGGACGATGACTGACCGGGCGGCGTGCGCGCCACGGCGTTTATTGGTGTGGTGACCAATGTTACCCGCCGTGCCTGGCGGCCACAGACGGGCGGACTGGAGGGGGCGCTACCTACTGGTTACATCCCTCCCCCCCAGTTTGTTTTCTACAAAAACAAAACATAAAAGAATAAACAATGCACACGACCGACACCCACTCGGCGTCTGGTCGTGCCAAGTTCTGGCCGGTCGACGGCGATGGTCACCCCGGCGAGTAGCGGTCAGGTGGCCTTCGCTGCCGCGTACTCCGCCTGGTAACTGGTGTCGACGGGCCAGGTGTGGCAACGCCGGGCGCTGCCTGTACCGGTCGCGCTCTACCCGGTGGAGCCGCAGGGACCGGATTTGTGGGTGGCACCGGTCCAACTGGTGCCACAGGACTTGAGACTCTTGTCGCCTCCGTGGTGGGTGGCGCTCCACTGGCCGAGACTGGTGCTGTCGGTGGTCCCCCTGCAGGCTGGTCCTCTGAAGCGACGGCCGAGGGTACAAGCCCGGTCCCGAGGCGTGGCCTGACATGGTCGGCGTGCCGGTGCCAGGTGGTCCCGTCGGGCATGCGGACGAGTAGCGACGAGGCGCTCGCTGGCGAAACCACATGTCCGGCAGACCAGGGTGGGCCAGGACGGAAGTTCCTGGCGTAGACCGACGCTCCCGGCTCCGGCAAAGGCCCGGGACGGCACCCTCGGTCAGCAGCCAGCTTTTGCTTCAGCTGCTTCAGTAGCGCCGTGGACCGGAGGTCTGGATGCAAGACGTCCAAGGGTGTCTTGACCATCCGGCCCAGCAGAAGCTCGCAGGGGGCACGGCCAGTGACCTCATGGGGTGTGGTCCGGTACTGGAACAGTACCCGGGCCACCTGTGTCCGGAAATCCCCGGGCTGGCTCTTCTTGAGCTTGTCCTTGATGGTCTGTACCACCCGCTCGGCTGCACCATTGGAAGCGGGGTGGTACGGCGGAACCAGCATCCGGCGGATTCCATTCTTCTGCAGCCACTCGAGGTACTCGGCGCTGGCGAAAGCGGGACCATTGTCGGACACAATAATGTCCGGCAGCCCCTGCGCCACGAAGACTTGCCGCAGCGCTGCAATGGTCGCGCTTGCCGATGGAGTGGTGACTGGCAGTGCCTCCACCCACTTTGAGAAGGCGTCCAGTACCACGAGGAAGTAGTGGCCCTTGAAGGGTCCCGCAAAGTCCACGTGCAGGCGGGACCAGGGCCTCTGTGGGAACGGCCAGGGGGTGATCTCCACGCGACGCGAGGCTCGCTGGTTCTCCTGGCAGACCTGGCAGCCTTGCACCTGGTGCGCGATGTCCTGGTCCAGGCCAGGCCACCAAACGTGCGACCGTGCCACCATCTTGGTCTTTTCCACGCCAGGGTGCCCCGCGTGCAGCAACTGCAGGACCTTGGCCCGGAGACTTTGTGGAATCACCACCCTGGAACCCCACAGCAGGCAGCCCTGCTCCAAACTCAGCTCGGCGGCCTTGTGGCTGTACGCCTGATGACGCAGCTCCTCCCCTCGGGACACCGCCTTGACCACCTGTGACAGGACCGGGTCCCGGCTGGTCGCCTGCGCCACCGCAGTCCTGGTGAGCACCCCCGGGTAGGCCCGCTCCAGCAGGAAAACGTCAGCTGGTTCTGGAACGGTAGCAGGCACCTCCGGCAGGGGCAGGCGGCTCAGGGCGTTGGCAGGTCCCAGATCCTTCCCAGGGCGGTAGACCAGCTTGTAGCTGTAGGCCGCCAGCGTCAAGGCCCAGCGTACCACACGGGGCGAGGCTTGCACTGGGACAGCCTTGTCAGGTCCCAGCAGCCCCAGCAGCGGCTTGTGGTCCGTGACTGCCTCGAATCGCCGGCCCCACAGGTACTGGTGGAAGCGCTCAACCCTGAACATGAGGGCCAAGCCTTCCTTGTCGAGCTGGCTGTAGCGTTGCTCTGCCGCATGAAGCCGACGAGAAGCAAACGCCACAGGGCGTTCCTGACCATCCTGACCCCGGTGCGACAGGACGGCTCCTACCCCGTACGGCGACGCATCTACGGTGAGGACTACAGGCTTCGCCGGATCGAAGTGCACCAGCACTGGAGCCTTGATGACCAACTCCTTGCTGTGCTGGAAGGCCAAGTCCTGCTCTTTCTTCCAGGCCCACTGCTGACCATCACGCAGCAGACGATGCAGCGGCTCTAGATGCGTCGACAGGTTGGGCAGGAACCTCCGGTAGAAGTTGATGAGGCCGAGGTAGCTCTGAAGCTCCTTCTTGTTCTTGGGCTTCGGCGCCTTGAGCACGGCCTCAATCTTGCGGGGTGCCGGGGCCAGGCCAGCCTGGGAGATGATGTGTCCCAGGTACTCCACACTGGGGGTCAGGAACACGCACTTGTCCAGCCTCAGCTTGAGACCGGCGTCCTGCAAGCGTGTCAGGACTTTGCGCAGGTTCTGCAGGTGGTCTCCGTCGTCGGTACCGGTAACCAGGATGTCGTCCAAGTACACCGCCACGTGCCTCATGCCCCTGAAGAGGTTGTCCATCTCCCTCTGGAAGATGGCTGGGGCTGAGGCCATGCCAAACGGTAGGGGCGTGTACTGGAAGAGTCCCATGGTAGTCGAAATGGTGACATACTTCCGGGCGGCATCCTGGAGTACCAGCTGCTGGTAGGCGTCTCGAAGGTCGAGCTTGGAGAACTTCTGTCCCCCGGACAGGGCCGACCAGAGATCTTCGATCCGAGGCAGCGGGTACTTTTCGACGGTAGCGACGGGGTTGATGGTGACCTTGAAGTCCCGCAGATCCTGACGCGGCCGTCTCGCTTGAGGACTGGAACAATCGGTGCGGCCCACTCGGAAGTCTTGACGGGCACCAGGATTCCCTCTCGCTGCAGCCGTTGCAGCTCCTGGGTGACCCCGTCCTTCAGGGCAAACGGCAGCGGACGCGGCTTGAAGAAGCGAGGCCGGGCTCCCTCGGGAACGTGGATGCCGACCGTCGTGCCGGCAAAGGTGCCCACCCCCGGCTGGAACAGGGACTGGAAGTCGGTCAGGAGGCTCGGGACGTCCTTCACTACGTGCAGCGCAGCTTCCTGGTACTCCGGCAGCCGAACACCCAGCGAGTGAATCCAGTTCCGGCCCAGCAGCGTCGGCGACGACCCCTTGGTTAGATAAAGGGGAAGGATTGCCTCCCTGTCGCCAAGGCGAACGCTGACTTGGGCCCGACCCTGGACCTGGGAAAGCTGCCCAGAGTAGCTGCGCAGCATGACGTCCGACGCCTCGATGGACACGCCAGAGAAAGTCCGCTTGAACAGCTTCCCGGCCATGACCGACACGCTGGCCCCTGTGTCCAGCTCCATGGTGATGGGGTGCCCACAGATTTTGACAGACACCAAGTAAGGTGGCACAGACGAAAGTTTATTCATATGCCACACGTCGAAAATCTGCGGCTCCTCGGCCACGACGTGGACCCTGGCTGAAGACGGACCCGGGCCTGGTGCCGCTCGTCCTCGCCGCGTTTTCTTGCGACGGCCACCCTGGCCGCGGGCTTGGCTGGAACCCGGGCTTGAACCAGGCTGCTGCTGCTGCTGGCCGCCGCTCGTCCTCCCCCCTCGGCAGACACGTGCGAGGTGCCCAGTTCTCCCGCACGTGAAGCATTGTGCTTGGGCGAACTGGCACTGTGAGGGGGAGTGGGCAGCACCGCAGCGGCTGCAGGCACCGCTCCTCGTCGCCATCTTGTTCACCGCCGCTTCCGCTGCTTCCGTCGACGGTGAGCCGGCCGCACGCGCAATCTCGCTGGCGTCCTTGGCTGCTGCTTCCATCGCCTGCGCTGCCTTCACCGCGTCGTCCAGCGAGGGGTCGGGGAGCTCCAGGAGTCGCGTCTGCATGGCGGGGTTGTTGATGCCGCAGACGAACCGGTCCTGGAGTAGCGAGTCCAACTGGTCGCCGAAGGCGCAGGTGTTCGCTAACCCTCGTAGCGCAGCGACGAACTGGCCGAGGGTCTCCCCGTCCCGGCGGCTCCGGTTGTTGTAGCGGAACCGCTCCATAAGCGTGGACGGCGCCGGGCTGAAGTGCGAGCGCAGCGTGGCGAGCAGCTCACCCAGCGTTTTCACGTGTGGCGTGGCCGGCTTGAGGAGGTCGAGCAGGAGGCTGAAGACGCGGGTCCCGCAGCTGGCCAAGAAGATGTCCCTTTGTTTCGCCTCGGGCGTGTCGTTCGCCCGGAAGAACACGTGGACTTGTTCTTCGTAGACAGGCCAGGCGGACCCATCTCCCTCGAACGGCTCGAGCCTCCCGTACAGCGGCATGGCGACAGGAGCGGGTGGCGGTGGTCCGACTCTCTCGGCGGCGTGGGCCGAACCGTGCACGTTGTTCGCCTCCTGTGCCACGGTTCCTCGTCGCCAGTGTCACGATCCTTCTGGAACGTGGACGAAGGGGGCCGAAGCACCCGCCGAGGAGAGACGACTCGCAGCCTGGTTGTGAGGGTGGACGATGACTGACCGGGCAGCGTGCGCGCCACGGCGTTTATTGGTGTGGTGACCAATGTTACCCGCCGTGCCTGGCGGCCACAGACGGGCGGACTGGAGGGGGCGCTACCTACTGGTTACAACCACAAACCTCGGGGAGGCCTTTTGAGGATGTGCAAGGCCTTGGTGGACAGACGAGGCAGAGAACGTCGTTGATGTTGATCATTGTGGCTTCCGAGCAGGGTGATCTGCCGCAGATCACCTACCGTAAAATTCCGAGCGAACGCCCACCCAAAATGAAGAGATAAATGGTGAAAAACATGGGGTGGGCTATCTTTGGGGATGCCACAGCAAAATTTTATCAGAAATAATGATAAGAACCGGGGCACCCGCTACAAACCGAGTGACGCGGGAACTGATACTGCAGATCGCGGACACGGCGAATTCGCGTTTCACGATGCGATAAACACGCAGAATTCACTACGAACTCCTGTGTCACGGGAAAGGATACCGCAGGTTGCAGACGCAGCAGATTCGCGTTTGACAGCGCGAAGAACCCGCGGAAACCCGCCGAGAACTCGCATCTCACGGGAACGGATACCGCAGAAACCGATATCGCGGACGTAAACGTGGGAATCCGCTGCAAACCCGCATGTCACGGAAACAAATCAAGCAGATCGCGGCCGCATCAGAATCGCATTTCATGATGCAATAATACACGCGGGAACAACTCGCGCGTGTTACAGCTAGGAATCGATATCGCGCGTGCAGATCGTGGGCAAATACACGGGAATCCGCTGAAAACTCGGGAACGGATAGCGCAGATCGCAAACGCAGCAGATTTGCGTTTGACAGCGCGAAGAACCTGCGGAAACCCGCCGAGAACTCGCATCTCACGGGAACGGATACCGCAGAAACCGATATCGCGGACGTAAACGCGGGAATCCGCTGCAAACCCGCATGTCATGGAAACAAATCAAGCAGATCGCGGCCGCATCAGAATCGCATTTCATGATGCAATAATACACGCGGGAACAACTTGCGCGTGTTACAGCTAGGAATCGATATCGCGCGTGCAGATCGTGGGCAAATACACGGGAATCCGCTGAAAACTCGGGAACGGATAGCGCAGATCGCAAACGCAGCAGATTCGCGTTTGACAGCGCGAAGAACCCGCGGAAACCCGCCAAGAACTCGCATCTCACGGGAACGGATACCGCAGAAACCGATATCGCGGACGTAAACGCGGGAATCCGCTGCAAACCCGCATGTCACGGAAACAAATCAAGCAGATCGCGGCCGCATCAGAATCGCATTTCATGATGCAATAATACACGCGGGAACAACTCGCGCGTGTTACAGCTAGGAATCGATATCGCGCGTGCAGATCGTGGGCAAATACACGGGAATCCGCTGAAAACTCGGGAACGGATAGCGCAGATCGCAAACGCAGCAGATTTGCATTTCACGCATTTCACGCGCGCAGATCGCAGACAAAAACGCGGGACCGCAGATCGCGCCGTTGACGCGCGATTCCCGTCGGACATCGCGTGACGTCCGGCGGGAATCGGGGGGAGGGCGATGTATCGGAATACCGTTCCCAACAGATGTTGGACAAAAAGGGGCAGGTGGGCGATCCTTCAAACGTGGGCGTTCGCTCGGAATTTTACGGTAGTTCGCCTAGAAACCTTTATTCGCGAGATTTTTGTGCATCGATGGGACCGTGTTGTCTGTGTATTTTTCGATTTGCACGAGGCATACGACACGACGTGACGGTATGGGATACTTTGGAATTTGTATGACTGCGGTGTGCAAGGTCGTATGTTACGCTGTATCTGCGGACAAATTGATTGCGCGACGACGCATCTGCAGGATCGTCTTTCTCTCAAGCTCTTCCGCACAAATGAAACGACAAGCGAACGACTGGTGAGGACGGACCACACCCGTTTGTCACCCCGCAGTGCCGCGAAATGCCGACGTTGCACCGTGGCGCCGTTGTCTAAGAGCGAAATTGATGTTTGCTGCTGCCGTCGCGTTGCTATTGTGAGAAAGAATTGTTGTTCGTCGTTGTTAACGTACAGAGTGAGACGGAGCGCGGTGGTAGGCTCGATTGCACTAGCTTTTCTAATTCGAGGCACGACAATGACGCGAGCGTGGTCCTGCTCAGGGAAAGAGAGGAGGCTTTGGCGGGGAGGCAATGTTGTCCCAGGCTCAGACGAAAATCGCAATTCGGTCCGTCGTGCGAATTGGTCAGTGTCGCTTTTAAAGCGGAAGCGTAGGTTTCCCTAATACTTGCGGGTGGTCATTTTTTGCGGTTTACAATGTCGGAGTTTTGAGTTTGCCAGGTTCACAAAACTTGTCAGACGGATTTTTTAATTGGTAGACGCGTTAGCTTTCATACCAGTTTTTGCCGTCGTTTTTCGGAAATTATATTTATAGGCCATATAAGCTACCGGGTGTAGAAGTGGGGGGGAAGAGAGGCTTTATCCCAACTGAAGTGTTGCGCAAGGATTCATTTATCAACCGTTTTTTTAATACCCATTGTAAATGAAACCTACTCTGACCAGAGCCTTATTTCTGAAATGAAGGCTGCAAAAGCGTCAGTGGCTGCTCCAAAGCAATATTTTTTCTGCTACAGGGCCTGCTACAAAAGGTCAAATGCCACTTCCATCACTACAACGATAGACAAGATACATTGTGGGCTACTGAAGTAATATTCCCAATGCCCAAATGCCTTTGCAAATAACTAAACGAGCTCTTCTAGACGTTTAATCTTCACGAGCCTACCTTTTGAGGACCGTCCTGGCCCGGGCTTTTAGCTCGACCTGAGCTGGTGCAGAGCTCTAGTTCAGTCATCACACTTCAGATACCAAAAAAAACTCGATGAACAGAATACAAGTGAAAATGGATGTCAAGAACTGCGGGGTCCGTAAAACAAGCTGCTGAGTCAGACTTTTTTTAGGGGCGAAGCTCCTTAGGGGCTAGCCATGTCCATCCGTCCATCTGTCCATCCATCCATCTGTCTGGTGTCTGTCTGGCGTCCAGTGCTCGTGCTCCTGCTCGTGAGCTCACGTGCTCATGTAGACGAAAAAAAAAAGATGAAAAAAAATATGAAAAAATTTTTGCGCAGTCGACAGGATTCGAATGTGTGCGGGGAGACCCCAATGGATTTCTAGTCCATCGCCTTAACCACTCGGCCACGACGGCGGGACGAGTAGGGGGCTCTGAGATGTGGTAGTAACTCAAGAGCCGGGGATGTCGTGGATGAAGCGTTGCATGTAGCCGCTCAACGTCTATACAGGAGAGGGCACTGCGGTCAAATGCGTACATAATCGCGTTAAACTTTGCATGCATTGGCTCAACGTTTATAGACGAGAGGGCGCTGCGGTCAAATGCTCAAATGCGTATATAACCACTTTTCATACCACACATTCTCTTTCTGACATGGATGAAAATGAACGAAAGGCTCGGCATGCTGTGGCTCAGCGTCTACGCAGAGAAGCACCACCAGAGCTTCGCCCCAATCAACATCATTCACCACATGGAGATGCGGTCAATTTTTTTTTTCTTGTTCTCTCTACAACTGTTGGTTCATTTGTAGAATCAAATATCCGGTTTGCGTTCAACTTAACGTGAGAGAAAGCACCGGCTTATTTTAATGATTGCCTGTCTCTTTGTTTTTCTTGCGTATCTTGGATCCTTCTTTGACAGCCCTCAAGTTTGTTTTTATAGGTCTTTCATTCTCACACGCTTTTTTTATGATCGTAGAAAGGGAGTCAACACATTGTATAGCAGCTAATTCAAGATGTGCTCCTTCACCGTCGTGGGAATGGATGTCGCGGACGCAGCAGGTTGGCGTTTCATGGTGCAGCAAACGCGCGGAAAACTGACACAAACTTGGGTGCCACAAGAACCGATATAGTGCGTGGAAATCGCGGACATATAAAGCTGGAACCCACTACGTACTCACACGTCGCAAGAACAGATATTGCGGACGCAGCAGATTCGTGCGTCACGGCGCAATAAACGTGAGGGAACCACTCGGAACTCGCTCGTCACTCGTAATGGTACCGAAGACGGCGCGGTTGTTCCAATTCTTGTTGGGCATCGCGTGACGGGAATCGGGGGGGGGGGGGCTGGGCTGGGCTGGGCTGGGCTGGGCTGGGATGGAATGGGGGATGCTTCGATATTTTGATTTATGTTACAGATGTTCACCCGTGAAAGCGAGAGGGGCAATCTCTTGGGGAAGTGCCTTTGCACGGGATTTTACGGTAGTCTGTTGCAGGTCAAGATAAGCGGGACAAGCTTGTCCCGTAAAGCCCTTCACTTTTTTCAGGTATAAAACTTGTGTGCGCAGCAAAGACGAGGACGAAGGGAGGACGGGAAACAAACGAGACCGGGACACAGACGTCTCGTTTGCTTCCCGTCCTCCCCTCATCCTCGTCTTTGCTCTTCTAGAACTCTTTTCACTTTTAGCAGGCCGAACGCCGGAGAGGGGATGAGTCCCTTTCCTCTCCGGCATTCGGTCCGCTAAACTGGAAAGAGTGGAGGGCTTTGCGGGACGAGCCTTTCCCACTTATCTTGACCTGCAACAGAGTGTAACGGCCCTGGTATGCGAGAAGTCCTGATGACCCGCCCTTTGTTCACAGTCCACCAAAGAGTTTCGGGACCGGGATGCCGTGCTGCAGGAACTGGAAAAACAGGGCGGCATCTGCGACTGCCAGGGATCCAGGTGGGCCGTGGAACCCCTCTTCTACTTCGCTCCCGGGGGAGGGGCGTATGAATATTTCAAACATCAAACGCTCACTTGGTTGTTTGGTAGAAGTTCTCGTATATATTTCTTGATTGGAGCACGATAAAGGTGGCCAAAAGCAAGCTCGGAGGTAACCAAATGTAAAACCGCACGCAGAAGTCGGGACATGACTCAACCACCCCCCACTCAGAAAAAGAAAAATGTCAACGTTGTTTTAAAGAAGTATAAAAAACTTAGTCTATGATCAAAACCAGGGCACTGATACTGCAGTAGTCCCTTGTTATAATGAAGTTAACGGGATGGTAAAACAGTATGATATAACTGATAGTTCAATAAAAGCGAGGGAGCCAAAAAAACAGCGACAGCGGCCTTGAAGGTAGGTGCCCGGACAAGAACGTGGCCGCGAGGCTCGACGCTGATTGGTCGACGGTGAGGTCGTGCGACCAGAAGGGTGTGCGAGGACAAGCTCGATCACCCACGTGCACCAAGGAAGAGGAGTTCGCAACTATTAAAGGACACATGCAAAGAAAAAAAACATTTTTTTTAAACAGCTTAGATGGAAAAAGGATAGCATAAAACGATTTTGCAATGAAGAAAGACATTTTTTAGAGCTTTATTTACGGCGCTATACAAATTCGTTAGTTGGCGCCCGCGGGAGCCGCCGCTGGTCACGTGGTAGGCCTGTGCGCCGCCGCCCTGCATCGCCGCCGCCGCAAAGTCACGCTGCCACCGCACGCTGAGCATTGTACGACGCCGCTTCAACACGTTTCTCCACGCCGCCGTCGCCGCACAAGTTCGTCTGCCTCGGGGCGCCGCCGCCGTCATCTGACCGGCGCACAGGTCAATCACGTCTGCTTGCGCTTTTTCGGGAGTTTCCTTTGGGCTCTAAAAGTTACTTATTAATCTTAGTTTTTTGTTATACTTCAAACAAAGATGAATAAGTTACTTTTAGAGGCCATAGAAAGCTTCCGAAAGAGCGCGAGCACCACGTGACAAATATGGGCCCGTCACGTGATAAATAAGGGCCACTTTTCCGCGGCGCCCTCGGGCGCCAACTACAAATTCGTATAGCGCCATAAATATAGCTCTAAAATTTTTTTTTCTTCGTTGTAAAATCGTTTTATGATATCCTTTTTCCATCTAAGCTGTTTAAAAAATTTCCTTTGCATCTGTCCTTCAAAGGCCCCGGAAGATCGCCGAGTTTATCGGCCCGATTAGCGGTAGTGTCGCTTCATTTTATGGTCAACTATAGAGTGTACACGTGGCACGCGTTGAACTATCCGAGGAAGAGCGCCGCAGAAGTAGGCGTCCGGCGTCTGGAAACTCGGAGTATTGCTAAACGTTTCGCGTGTGCAACACAATTGCCCAGCGATTTGCCACACCATTTTTAATGGAACTGTAGTAGCTGACAAGATGAGAATGGCAGAGAGAGGTCTTTCGGTTGTCCATAGTCTAGCGTGAGCTTCCCGCCTTCGATACGCCTGGGCGTCTCTTGAGCGTCTAGCGAGCGCGCAGAGCCAGGGCAGGTCAGAAGGCGAGGCCGGGCGTCTGAAAGAGACAGCCCGCTTTTCTCGTTCCGACGGCGACTGCGGAATGGTCGTTTTCACAAACGAGCACTTTCTGCTGTCGCGTTTAAGGGTGGACACGTGTGCAGGATAGTCCCAGATGCCAGTATGTCATGTGTTCAGGGATGCGACGAGGCGTTGCCACGATACACGACCCGGGAAACTTCTAAGAACGTTTGTCGCCTGGAAATAGTGGATTTTGAGTTTGAAGCAGATTCGAAGAAAATAGCGGTTTGGGCCGAATATTTTTTAGTAGAATATAGAATGGTTTGTCCGAGCCTTTCACTATTGTTGCACCATGCTTAAGCAAAAGCCCGGCTAAACTAGTGAAGGTTCTTCCCAAGCTTCCACTTTTTTATAAGCTAATTTTAATCTCACTATAGTTACGGACTGTGACCCCTGAAAGTCCAAAGTTTTGGGATGGCGAGTAAACGACGGATTTTTAGTAAAATAAAACCTATAGAGATACTACCCAGCTCTACATAAATGAGTGAATTTACGAACCATGCTATATGCCAGTATTCTTTCTTCAATCGCAAATTTAAAAAAAAGAATAACAAAGAATGAATGCAGGTTGTCGGGGTATCTCTGCCTGACTAACATATACTCTCACGCAACAGCCACAGTTTAATATTGAAGATTTGACGGCAGTGTAGAAATCAAGATTAATGCAAAGTTTCAGTTCCTTTCGAAATACACCAGGCGCGCGCGTGCACCGTCCCGCTTTCAAAGTGTGCTTTTCTCCTAAGCACACAACTGTGATATTCATAGTTTTCCGAGTGTTGATTGCAGCGGGTTACCCCGTCGAGTGCACTTCTTAGGAAGCACTGGTGCACTGCGGGGAAGCAACACCCGCGGAGCTCGCTTTTGGGAGTCCTATACTTCTCTGCAATGCACCCGTGCTCTGTGAAAAGTGCACTCAACAGGGATAACCCGCCGCGATCAACACTTGGAAAAATATGAATATCGGAAATGTACCAAAATACAAACTACTGTTTGAAATTTTGAATATTCGCGCAACACTAAAAAACACGTATCTGCGTCATCTTAGAAGGTTGCCAACTAAGTGAATCGAGTAACATTGCCAGGAACTCTTTGTGTAGCTCTTTTGTGTCAGGTTTCTTTCTCGTTCCGTTTGGGCTATCTCTCTCTTCCTCCCTCGCTCTCTTTCTGTAGCCTGGGGTTTACCCAGAAGTGTCAGTGGGGAGGGCAATTGTACAGCTCTGGGATGGGCTTGGGGGGGGGGGAGGTGAAAGTTAATAAGATATATGTTCTTTGTACGAGGAATTAGCGGTGGGAGGGGGCAATATTGAACTTCGTCTGGGGGTTCATATAAATCTGTCTGTAGCTGCTTGCTGGCATCCGTGCAGAGGTGTCTCCACTTTGTTTCACTCCTTATGCGAGCGAAGCTACTAACACGAGCGTGTGTGCTTGGTTGGGACGTTGAAAGCCCATAGCTCTCTCTCTTTGTTTCCGCCAGGCTTTTATTTAAAGCGAGACGGGGTGCAAGTAATTTCTTGACCCTCCGTTTGTGTGTTGGCGTCCTCCCTCTCTCCAGAGACACGATGATCTATGCCGCCTCGGCTGACGCGAGGGGGCTCGGACCCGTGGTCAAGCTCTTGGGGGACGTCGTCCTCAGGCCTCTTTTCAAAGAAGAGGAGGTAGGGTTGCTCGCAAGTTCAGTTGGCTGCCTGGCTTTGTTGACACGGAAGGGATCACAGACGTCATCGCCACCGTCATAGTCATTTGTTTTTGTATCCACTAACAACCAAAGGTTCTTTTGCCTTTTAACTTCTGCGGCATTGAACCGAAAGGGTAAACAAGAACAGCTCAATAAATCTAAACAATTATAATGGAGCTGTCCGAGGAACGAAATGGTGACCTTCCTGTTGTTGCCACAGATGAGTGTAAAAAACCAATATCGGTGTGACTGGAAATCCTTCCTTGATTTCCAGAGAAGGATTTAACCTTTTCCGATATACACGGTATCTCGAATAGCGGCCAGGCTCTTTAAATCGACAGCAAAAATCGGTTTCTTAACCTATCGCGCTACAATTTTGTGCAGCGCTGCCCACAGGTGTTGCATTTTTTCTATAAAATTTGCAAAGATCAAACTTACCCGCGGGAAAAGTAAGAAAAGAAAAAGGTTTAACTCCTATTAAAGTGCAACGAAGCCACCCGTCTTCAAACAGTACAGCGCCCTAAGGTTTGAAGGCTGGTGGCTTCGCTGCGTTTTCATGGGAGTTAAGCCTTTTTCTTTTTTTACTTTTCCCTCGGGTAGGTTCAATCTTTGCAAATTTTATAGAAAAAATGCAACACCTGTGGGCAACGCTGCACAAAATCGTAGCGCGATCGGTAGGTTAAGAAACCGACATTTGCTGCCGATTTAAAGAGCCTGGCCACTATTTGAGACACCTTGTAGTTTCCTCTCCTCCAAATGCAGTAGCGTTAAGGTTCCTTTTTTTCCAAAGAGTGAATTAAGCTGGGTGTGTGTAGACTGTTGGTTGCTATGTGGTTTTTCTTGAGGGTTATTTGAGATTTCTCAGTGGCTCGAGAACCACCGCTGTGGCAGCTTTGAGCAATAGGGAGTTCACCTTTACACCTCGTTGTAACAGACCCGGGAATCTCAGATAATTGAATATGACTAGGGTTCCGTGTTTTGTATAAGTCTGAAAAACGCTCGCCAGTAAATTTTCCATCAATTAGGATTCTTCCGAAAAACTGAATTTCGGGGTCATAATAACAAAATAAAAAGCAAAAAAGAGTTTTTTTGTTTGTTTTTTAAAATAAACTTTATAAGCAGTGATAGAGTGCAGGCGAGCTGGTAATTAATTGACATCTTGGAAACCCTGAGATGGGGAACGATAAAAAAACGGACGAACACAACGTTTGAGATTTTGTTGTGTTCGTCCGTTTTTTTATCGTTCCCCATCTCAGGGTTTCCAAGATGTAAACTTTATAAGATTGCAAGATCAGGGTCCAGAGGAGATGAAACTTCAGTTTCCTTTGAAATAGAACTACTGGCAGAAGGAGTTTGCCTTTTAGTTTGTCAAGGTTAAAAATTGGGAACACGGTGAGATATACTTAGAATTTTAGGGAATTGGGAATCTAACAAAAACTGCGATGAACCCCGATTTTTCAGCGAAAGATGAACTCCAAAAAACATCCTCCGAATTTCTAGATATAACGAACCAATTTTTGTCATGGACTTCCGCTGGTATGCCTTCAAAGTAACTTTAGCTTACTTTTAACAAAACAGACTGGAGCTGGCACTGTGGTTATGACGACGACCTAAATTGCAAAAGCTGCAGTAAACAAATCAACAACACTTTAGTTTTATGCATGCATTTTATGCGTGCATAAGCTATACGGAGTTCTTTTTCCACCAAGCTTAGCTCTTGTGTAGACATAGGCATATCGTGCGTCCGCCACAGAGATGACAATCCAGTCAATGCAGTATAACCACTTACCCGGCCTCTTCAGCATCTCCCGTAATTGCACAAATGTATGCCGATGGAGTGTCCCATCCATGCAGGAACTGAGAGAACTAAGATTCGACCAGTGTCTACATATACAGTAAAACCTCGTTAATTCAGATCACATGGGAACGGCAAAAATGTCAGAATTATCCGAAAGTTGAAATATCAAAAGGACAAAGAAAACTGCGCGAAAACTTCTCCCTGTGGCATGTGTGAAGTTTGTGAAGAAATCTGTTATTGCCGCCTGCTTTCTGGACGACATTTGGGCAGAAACGACAACTTTCCTTAGCGCGGTCAGGTGTTCCACTGCACTGGCATTGTCAGAGCTGCGCATCCCGTGCACTGACGATCCACCGCAGCAAGGCCTCTTCTGGTTTCGGGTGCACCACCTTCCGCAGCCGCTTTTTTTTCGCGTTGAACTTCTTGCTTTCGAAAGCCTGTAGGATCTCGGCCTCATTTTTCTCGTACGTGGCCAAAGTGCTTCTGTTGATGTCGTATCTTTCCGTCACTTCTTCTTGAGAGACGTCGTCCTTCGAGGCCCTGAGTATTTCCACTTTCGTCGCTAAATTCTTGGCATGGTACAGCTGCAATGGAAAAAGTACTGTCGAGACCGGTTATAACGAGGTCAACGGGAATCGGGAATCACTTCGCTATATCCGCTCTTTCGTTATAACCGACTTTGGTTAACGAGGTGCAAAAGTGAATGGGAAATCGTGATCACTTCGCTGTAGTCGCTATTTTGTTATAACCGACTTCATTATAACTGGCCTCGACAGTAGCACAAGTGACCGACGACCGGAGCGTCGGAATCGCGACACGCGGTGCTATTGTTCCTGAGCGCGCCAATAGCGAGACTGCCAGTCACGTTGCATGTTTCAACGCGGGGGTGGCTGGCAGAAAATTGAGGGATAAGATAGCTTTTAAAATGCAGGCTTTAGGATGGGCTGCTTTTTGACGGCCACCCCCGCATTGAGGCGTAGAACGTTACTGTCACTCTCACTATCGGCGCGCTCGGGAACAATAGCGCCGCGTGTCGCGATTTCGCCCCTCCAGTCGTCGGTCACTTGTGCTACTCTTTTTCCGTTGCAGCTGTACTTCTGCCGCTTCCATGCCAGTAGACTAGCGCGCTGACGCATGGCAGTTCAGAGCAAAACTGGTGCGAAACACGGCAAACCGGAAGAGCGAAGAACCATGGGAAAAAACCTGAAAAACCACGTGTGCACCTCGGACAGATAGCGGTCATACCCTCTGGAATGGATGGTAGCTTGCGCCACCTGCTGAATTTGTCCGAATTAACCATAGCGCGCCACACTGCCTTCGAATGAATGAGTGTTTGGTGACATTGACTAATAGACACGTTTGACGGGAACAAATCGGGAGTTGAAATTATCCAAATTTCCGAATTAGCGGGGGTTGAATTAACGAGGTTTTCCTGTACCCGCAGTGTGAGCGTTCATTCCTCATGCTGCCAAGCTACACCACATTAAATCCCAAACACTCGTTCGTTGGAGGAAAGTCAGCAGCGTTGGTTCTCCAAGAGTCCGTGAACCAGACGTGCCTGCAATTACGGTTGTTTGGTGTCATTTCTGTTGCACTTTAACCGTTACAGATAGGGAGGTTGTCTGCAGTAAGGGAACCCTCGGTAGCATGCATTTGCTCTCTCTTCCCAGGTGGAGAGGACGCGGCAGACGATCCAGTTCGAACTGGAGGACATTGACATGAAGCCAGATCAGGAGCAACTCCTCTTCGAGATGATCCACGCCGTAAGTGGACGGTTTTCCCAGTTCACTCGGAGCATGGCTCAATGCATCCGCTGATTGAAGCATTCTTTTGGGCTGTAGCATCAGCAGCAGCCAGTCAGTTAACTGAGCCCCGCAAGAATCCTTCTGCCAATGCTGTTGTCCAAAGGGTTTTGTCGTGACAGCAAGTCGGCGCGTTCTTGTTGACACTAAAATGGGACTTGGAGCTGCAGTCGAGCCCGTTCTTAACCAATTCTTTCGGATGCTCATATCACTGTATTGTTGCGCCTGTTTATGACGAAATCAGTTATAACTAGGGGTGTGCGAATATTGACAAAAAAATAGCCTCGAATATTGAATACTGTAAACGACTCAATTTTCGCGAGGACCTAACTTTCGCGGATCGCGAACAATTCCGGTGAAATATAAACACATTGGAATCTATACAGTCGCCGACCGATTATTCGGACTTTGCGGGGACCGAAAAAATGTCCGAATAATAGAGCAGTCCGAAAAATCGGCAGATTGAAAAACTTGCCTTTATTACTTCCAAGTGGGCTTAAAAAAGCCGTAAATGGTGCCTCGTTTCAGGTTACACCTCCGTTTCCGTTCGGCAACTTTCTGTTAGCTTGAGAATCGCTGCCTTCTTTTTTAGCGTTATGGTCGAGTACTTTCTGCGCTTCTTAACGACACATCGCGGTGACAGAACAACAGATGGGGCCATGACGTCCGAGCCAGCGTTCTTCGAACAAGATGAGAGGCGCAAATCCACGAGCGCGAAATGGCGACTGGCGACGCGAAGGAACGGAAAAACAGAAAAACGATAATGATGATGATGATGACGTGCAGCTAAATGAAAAAAAGGGCTAGCATAGCGTCACCTAGCGGTAAAACTCGAGAGTACTCAAGTAGCGCTGCCAAGCCAAGCCAATCCATTTGCAGCCAACATAGAATTCAAAATGGCCGCTTCTCGATGCTGTTTTCCGCCGATCGCTCGCGACGATTTTGTCCGAATAATTGAACTTTCGGACTTGAAGCTGTCCGAAACATTGGTCGTGAATATACACAATTTCTATGGGGTAAGTCACGGTTCCGCCTTTAGGTCCGAAATATCGAACAAGTCCGAATTATCCGAGTCCGAAAAATCGGTTGGCGACTGTATTGAGATCCCACCGCGTCGCAAAAACTAGAACCCGCGAATTATTCCCGAATTTCAGCTTTGACCTAAATTGCGAGAAATTTAGTCTGTGAAAAATAAGTATGTTTAGAATATGTGTGTACTATTTAGAAATGACAAAAGAAAATATGCAAATACTTTTTTTTATTACCTTCAAGACCAAAAAAGATGTTAACAAAATCCAGTAAATGAAAATACCTGACTAGGCAGCATAGAAACAATGCAACTGATAATGCAGCTTTTATACCTTGACAAGTAATCAGCTGTCAACTGTACATGAAAGCAGACGAAGGTGCGACTGATAAGTTATACAGATCGACAAAACTAAGAGTGTACAAAACTGCACATGTTTAGACAGCATGTAAAATGCAACCTCTAATGTTGTCACACAAACAAGTGGCAGGGTGTCTAGCGACCGGGAAAACTGGGAATTGTCAGGGAAATTTTAATTACCGGGAAAAATCTGGGAATTGTTAGGGATATTGTCAAAAAGTGAGCCCAGTCAGGGAAAATGAGCCGGAAAATGAGCCTGAGAGCAAAGGCTTGAGAACTTGGGGGCAGAAAAATAGGCAATAAATTCTGCTTAGAGCGGAGCGCGGGCTCTGCTCAGCCGATGTAGAGTGTACTACCTGATGCAAAGGAAACAGCCAACAAATCCAGTCCAAGCCTTGGATTGGGTTGAGGGCGCGACACTAGGATAGATGCAGTTAGAGCTACCAGATTTAGTAACAAATTGGGAAAGCCGCGGGCCCCAATCCAATCCAAGCCTTAAGCCGAAAGTATCCGAAAGTGTGCACCTGCCGCCATGCTGCCACGCTTTAGATGAAAGCAAGGACTACCTCCGTAGACCGCGAAGAACCCTCGTCGGACTCGGACCGTGGAAACTAGTGCACGGTATTTATTTTCATGTATGCACGCATTTCATAAAATCTGTTCTATAAAATATGTGTTCAACCTTCATTATTTCACCTGCGCGGGTGAATCGGCAGCAATTTCTTGAATATCTGGGAGCTAAATCTGCCCGCGCGTTAGGATCGTGCAAACATGGTAGTTCTGGGTATAACGTAGACGGTGAGGGTTTATAGAAAAAGGGCTACAACACTCGCAATTTTAGGCAACTAAACCCGGCTTTTTAGGAAGCTTTGAATGTTCAGGGCATGTCCCGTGTGCAGATTATTCGGTATTTGCCGGAATATTCGTAATTTGTTTGTGCTAACGACAGGGTACCGACGGAGACAGCCTAGATTTAGGGGCGGGAGCGACTCTAACCACGGAGAGCATTTGCAATTTAATGGCAGATGCCCCTGGGCAGTTTGGCGCAAAGGCGCCTGATGGTCGATGCTGCTGTGTTACGGGCGAGTGTGAGGAGTGTGTATTTGTTGATCTTGATAACTGCCCGCTGCCCTGTAGGGCAGCGGGCAGCTTCGTTTTCGGTGGGTAGAGATTCCTTCCACAGAGGCATGTCGATCGTCTAAAAACCTTTGTTTTCTGCCGCCTGTTGAGGGTGCGGCGTTCATAGGTTCGTCCATGCTGCCGCCGTCACAGGCAGGGAGCCCTGCTCCCGGCTAATTCTACCTCGGCGAGCTGATCCTACGCCGGGACGGCTAGGGGCCTAAAAGGCCGAACGAACGTATTTCACCCCCAAATTTTTGCGGGGAGGGGGATGGTTCACTAATCGTAGCGAATGATCAGGGCGATGATTGGTGTGCGTAGGTGCAAAATGTTTGCATTTACCGACTTCAAAAGACTGGAGCCTTGAAAAACTTGCAAAGGCCCACTCCCACGTAAAATTAACGTAGGAAAGACGCCCCGGCGGGGTTCGACTGAGCTGCGTAGCACAGCTGCTCCTGAAGAATAAATGATTCAAAATGTGTCGGCGAGAGTGGCATGTTTTGAAATAAATCATAAATATATTAATAAAAATAAATGAACAAAAACAAACTAGAATGAAAATAAAATGCTTCAAAAAGAGGATAAAATACCGTAAAATCCCGAGAGATAGCCCACCTAAAATCGAGAGCAAATCGAGTGAAAATATGACGTGGGCTAACTTTCGGTGTTCAGTAAGAAGAAGCTGAGATATGTCTCGCAGCCAAAGAATGAACAGGCGTTTATTAGCACTGTATTCATTCGTCGTCAAAACCGTAGAACGAACAGTCGCTCTCACTTTCAAACAAGAGGTCGACCACATCCTCACGCACGGAGTTCGACGTGGTTGACAGAGCAGCGGAAGGAGGGACCGCCAAAGCGAGCTGCTCATGAAGCTCTCTGTCTTCTGATCCATCGAGGGCTGTTGATATACCGCACCGCTTGAAGGAGCTGGCGACAACTTCCTCGCTCACGGCCGCCCAAGCCTTGGAAACGAAGTTCACGACATCTTGTCGAGATGGCTTCTTGAGGTTGCCCTTGGGTGTCACTGCCCCAGCTCGAATGAAGCCTTCCCAGGTCTCCCGAAGGCTGTCCTTGAATGGTTTCATCCAGCTGACGTCAGCTGGCTGCACTGTCGATGTGCAGTCACCCGGAACAAACACCACGTCGGCGTCCTTTGCCGCGAGGGCCTTGCGGGAGGCGTCGGTCCTGTGGATTGGGGCCTGGTCCAGGACGAGCAGGCGCCGGACATCATCTCTGTTCGGGCCCGAAATTCGTCGCACCCACTCCAGGAGCACATCGGATGTCGTCCAGCCATTTTTAGAGAATGACAGTCGCACGTTGGCTGGAATATAACAAATTGGAGAGCAGATAAGATACAAACACGAGCACACAGGTGAAGTTACGGGGCCAAGGGCCAAGTATGCTGCTAGGCCTAACCGCCTAATGCTACGCTGCAAAGCATGGAACGGAAACAAAAAAAAAAGCAAGAATACCGTGGAAAACAGATTGTAATAGTGAGCGAGCTAAACATTTTCTGTGTTTGAAAAATAAAAAGTATAGGGTATTTGCATGAATGGTTTTGCAATTTAAAAAGGGAGTGTCTACATCCACGCTTGGGGATGTAGCCACGTCGGGAGGAGATAAGGCTCCATCCATGCACTACGTCACTTCCGGCGCACTACTTCCTGCGTGAATGGAGGCAGTTCTCCCGTCTTCTCTCCGTCCACGCAGCAATCAACCTACGGTCTTGCCTCCCATTGTTTTGCCATGTGCTGGGCGGCCATTGCTCCTTGCGTTCCTGCCGTGCGCGGACTGCTGTTCCTGCCTGGTCATCCGCAAGCGGGTTTGACTTTCCCTGAAACATTTTTTTTCTTGTTTTCTTGTTCAAGGAGTTTGGCTCTTTGTGTATTAGCACGGTCGCGCTTCTGATATGCCTCGAGTTTTGGTTGCGGGGGGTTTGCTGGTGAAATACTTGTCCCAGTATTTCCCATCGAATAACCGGGTGGCTGTCGAAGTGCGGGCTTTTAGTGGCATTAGGATAGAGGCTTTGCTTTCCAAGGTGTGTGACACCTTGCTCGATTTTGGCACGAACATGCACCAGCGTTTGTGCCAGCGCGTACGTTGACAAATACCGTCGGCTGGCCGCTGAGATCTTGGAACGCTGTCCGACGATGCAGATCGCCTTTTCTTCCGTCCTTCCGGGGCGGGAGAACAGGTTTTCTTCGTTCGAGTGTCAGCGTAGTCAGAGTGCCGAGATCCAGCCGTTGAATGATCGGCACAGAGACGTGAACTGCCTCCTACAGGAGTTCTGCCACAAGAAGGGCTTCGTGTTCATCGGTGATCTTGTGGGCCAGTGATCTGTGCATCGGCTACTGTTTTATTTGTCATGGTATAAACTGTTTCTGGAATCTTTTACCCAGTTTTCTCGATTGAATGCTCTCAGTATGTTTCTCTTCTCTCACAATTTTTGTGAGATTGCGAGCGTGCGTGCAAGTCAAGAACGTACGGAGCGGTGGGCTCGCACTTGTCCCCTTCGGTGCACATGAGCTCTCACTAAAACGCCTCGAATTAAGCCAACCGCACGCACGACGAAGCCTCACCAGCCTCACCGCCTCGCCTCGGCAGCGATGTATACATGGGCTAAGGCCCCAGGGGCCTTAGCCCATGTGTGCGTGCAGGTTGAACTCCCGCACGCACATGCACAGATGGCACGCACGCCACCCACACGAGTGTGTGACTCCTGAACAACATAACTATAAAGATATATATTGATACTATTTTTATGACGCGTGATATTTGCTATTAGTCTTAGAAAACAGTAAAACAATTTATAAATTGTCTAAGAATTTGTAAGGTCACGTGACATATTAACTTTAAAAACAACAATAAAATGTAACCTTTTTATTTTTTATCTTACTTATAAGAAAGCATAATATGTACATAAAAACAAATTATCTCCTTATATTATAAGTCACGTGATCTTTTGCGTGGATGGAGCGTTATCTCCACCCGACTTGGCTGTAGCCTCGGCCATCTAAAAAAAATTAAATCATACCTGGAACGCTGAGGGCGAACAGCACCTTCGGCTCTTTGAGGATTATAAATGCCGGGAGCTTAATCCCTGCCGCGGTCGCACACAACGCCACCGCAAACCCACGACGGGAGCATCCAGTGTTCGCAATCCGTATGCTTGCTTCTCCGGCGACGGTGTTGGTTCGCACCATCGTCTGGTCCATTCGCACCATCGTCTGGTCCATGTTGGCAATGGAGAAGCCACTGTAGTCGTGCTGGAGGTGCAGCGTGCCTACAGTTCTTCGGAAGGCCGGATACCGCCTCCGCATGGTCAATCGGGAGCTTCTGGCTGTCATTGGTCGCGGCGCAAAGTGACACATTGAATCTCTTCTTTCATCGGGACAGGTATTGGCTCGATGCGTTCAAGTTGCCCACCTTGTCTTCCGATGCGAGCTTCCATGCTTGCTCCTGGAGCAGACGGTGTACTAACCGCCCTGCCCGCCGCCCTCTCTTGCAGAAATTCAAAAAGTCCGTTGTCAATCTCCTCGGAAAACACAGGTCGACCGCTGTTCAAAGACCGGTTAAACTTTCCTTTTCTGTGACGCTCCTGAAGGAGAGTTTCGTACGTAGAGTTCCACTGCCTTACTTGCTTTTGATCCAGCCCATATTGGCGTGCGGTCTTACTCACGTTGCTGCCAGCCTTTCGGTGCCACCGGACAACCTCCACTTTCTTCTCCACATGAAGCGTTGCTGCGTCCTTCCGTTCTTGCTTCGTAACGAAAGACGAATGACCGGATTGTTCAGGGACTGCGTGGTAGTCACGTTTCGGATTCGTGCGTAAAAGCAAAGGTATTTCCCGAACAAAAGATAAGTGGAAAGGGAAAATATTTCGCTACAGTTTTACATGTGTGCGGGCTGCATTGTCAACCCAAACGTGCACGTGTTATTTTTAGGTCCTGTGACCCTGTTATCGCAGGCAGTCTCCATTGTTAGGTTATCTCCCATGCACCCTACCCACGCCAGCTAACCTCTTTTTCGCGGACGTCACCTCCGGCTTGGATGACGCTATTGTCAGGGGTGGGTTTTCTTTCGGTGTTTTTGAAGAAATCGAAAATTGTGCCAAAAACAGAGGTGGGTTATCAACTCTCGGGATTTTACGGTAAATATTAAAAAAACGGTAATAATAAAAATGAACAAGTCTAGCACAAATGACACACGAAGAAGCATGGTTTGTGTGGGACCCATTCTGTGGTCCTTGGTCTTTATCAGCATAGTGAAGCTTATATGATTTTTAAAAATCTTCATTGATGGTGCATGCATACAAAAAAGCCCGGACGTGTGGCTCGTATTGGTTGCTGAGAGGGTGCCTCTCCCTTCCTCGTTCCCGCAGGCGGCGTACACGGACAACACCCTGGGCCTGCCCAAGCTGTGCCCCCGAGAAAACCTGGGGGTGGTGAACAGGGAGGTGCTGTACACCTTCCTGAGCCACCACTACGTGCCCCAGAGAATGGTGGTGGCGGGGGTCGGGGTGGAGCACGGGCCTCTCGTCGAGATGGTGCACAGGTGGGTCGTGCTCTGGCCATGAAGTTACGAGCTGGAGAGTTCCTCCGTTCGTAGCATAAAGTAGGCTTCCACCCTGCATCTCATTAAAGATGTAGGATATCTAGGCATGCGTGAATAGCGGAGTTTGACATCGAAGCAAGTAGTGGTTTTGGCCAAATATTTTTGAATCAAATATGAAATACTAATTCCTCTAAGTTTTTCGGTACTGTAACACTGCTTAAATGAAAATCCAGCAGAACTTGTGAAGGTTGTTGCCAAGCTTCCACTTGTCCATTTCTAAGATTTTAGTCTAACTATATTTATTGACTGTGGCCTCCAAAAGTTCAACGCCTACATTGGGATGGTGATTAAACGACGCATTGGACGTAAAATTTAAACCTACGGGGATGCCCAGCTGTAGCTAATAGAGGAAATTTATAATATTCTTGCCCTATGCAAATATTTTTTTTCCATTCGTGTATGATTAACGCAGGTTGTCAGGGCATCTCTGCTTAAACTACACTTGTCCGTGCCAGTTTAATTTTGAAAGTTTTACTTTTTGACTACAATGTAAATATCGACATTCTGAATTTTCCGTTTTTTTTTTTTTTTTTTTTAAATACTGTAAAAACTTGCGCATAATACGAACCCGCGTATAATACAAAGTAAAATTTGAGGAACTGAAAAAACAAATGCTTTATTCGCGTATAATACAAAACAATTTAAGGTCCACGAAAATTTTCCACATAAAATACGACGCAGGAAGTCTTCAGAAAAAGGTTTATTTGCATGGTACTTGAACCTTAATCACTGTCATCACTTCCATCAGACTCCTTGTCCGACACCTCCTCCCAAAGGCAGTCGTCTTCAGTGCCATCGAGCGCATTTGAAATCCCCCACTTCTTGAAAGAGCGAGCGACGAGCTCGATGGGGATTGTGGCCCACACTTGAGTGGTCCATTTGCACAGTCTAGCTGGAGATGCCCGCTTGAGCCGTCCAGTGGGGGTCCCTGCAGGTTCCCCAGAACGCATCCACTCGGTGTAACACCGCTTCACGCCGTCTTTGAATGGCTCGTTGATGCAGACGTCCAGCGGTTGCAGCTGGGACATCATTCCTCCTGGAATTACCACCAGTTCGGTGCCCGACTCGCGCGAGAGTTTTTTCACTGACTGTGCGAGGTGACACCGAAATACATTCGGGACGAGGATTGATGGGAACGAGAGTAGCGCTCCCAGCCACCGGCACCACTCACACTTCACCCAATCCAGCACCAGATCTTTATCCATCCCGCCTTTCTCTTGGCACCTCACTACCACGTTGTTTGAAAAATCGTCCTTTGGCAATGTCTTTCGTCCAAAGACCACGTATGGTCGAAACTTCCGTCCATCCACCGTGCACGACAACATTACGGTGACTCTTGTCTTCTCATTACCAGTTGAGCGCGCACGAACTTGACGAGCGCCTTTCTCGTGCACGCTCAGTGCCGGCGGCATGTCAAGGTACACCGGCGTTTGATCGGCGTTCCCGATCTGGCCCGACTGAAAATGTTTTGATTTCCGAAGAGCCAGAACGTGGCGCTGGAAGTTTATCAGAAGCTCCTCGTAACTTGCCGAAGGTTTCTGTGTCACCAACGTGCGCCGACGCGGTGAAAACTTGGCGCGGCACATAAAGCGAGCAACCCTATGTCAGCTCGCCTAAAGTCGCTCCGTGAGATGCCCTTCTCTTTCGCAAGTTCTTCCGCCTTGTCTTGCAGCAGCTCGGTGTTTACGGCGAGGTGCTGTTCACGTTACTCTTATACAAAGTCGCTGAGACTTGCCTAGACGTCGGCGAACACGCAATTCTTTGGGCCTCTAAAGCTTCTTCTCATTTCATTGCATGCAAACAGAGCTTGCTTTTGTCGTCTGCATTTGCGAATGCTGCCTTCATTTACGGCGAATCGTTGTCCGGCAGCGCTGTTGCCGATGTCTTCCGGAACCAAAATGACTTCTTTTGAAAACGGCCGGGTATGGTTTTTGCGCCGACGCCATTGCCTAGCCTGACTGAACAATGAGCCGAACAACGAGGTGGCTGAGTTGGCTGAGTCGCTGAGTTTTGGAAGCTTGGCCGGATGGTGGCGCCTCGGACATTGTGGTTTTAATGATGATAGCTGTTTTGAACGCCGTGTTGCTTTTAAACTGAAACTATATCAAACTGCGTTAGATCACGCCTCTTCGAAGCTGAAAATTGTTGGAACCCGCGTATAATACGTGCTTCAAATTTTACATGGCAAAATTTGAAAAAAAAAAAAGATGCTGGTTTTCAAGGGGTATATCCGGCTCACGCATGCAGCATCCGACTTTGGAAATGAACTTTCCTCCTAAAGGGGTACGGAAACCAAAATTCAGAGCTCATCTCTTTGCCTCAACACGAAGCAGGTTGAAGTAGGACTTCACAAACACCAATATTTCGTAGGAAGATGCATAAAAAACATATTTGAAACTGAAATCAACGATAGCCAAAAACAACCTGGTGGATGTCTGCGAAGCTTCGATGGAATGTCGTGACAGCATCAGATCAGTAAGAGCAATGCCACAACGGGAAGTATGCTCACTCATAGAGATTACTTAGTTCCCAACGCTGTACCGAGGCACTTTGGTGAAGAAACTCGCAGCAGAGTTGGCCACCTTGGTTTCAGTTTCTGGCGGCCTTTCCGGCAATGGCTGTTTGGGGATCGACTCCGTTTTATGTATTGTCGACGCTATGAAATGTTGATTTAAACGGACCCAAATGCCCAGCTCTACCGAGGACGAGATTGGTCGACTGCTTCGAGCTCAGCATTCAGTTTCAAGTACAGTCGACTCTCATTAATTCAAACTCGAGGGGGGCCGAAAATTTGTTTGAATAAAGCAAAGTTTGAATTATTAGGAGTTTCTTCCCATAGAGACGCATAGGATGGGACCTGCACGTTAGTTTGAATTATCCGAAAGTTTGAATTAAGAGATTTTGAATTAACGAGAGTCGACTGTATTCACGTTTCTCTTGCTGTTTGAAGTCGGGACACGTGTGGAGAGCACATAAAAAAGTAAATGCCAGTGAGCGATGTTGTCGGCCATGTGGATTTGATCGTAAAAAGTGTGTAAGACACCTCTGGAGCTGTCGTAGGATTTCATCGTAACCTACGGAAAACATGCAATAATTTTGCTTCGTGAATACAGATCTGTTCTTGGGTTTCGTCATACACGCCTTTTTTGTCTTAAGATCGTTTCGCGAATTTGGCCTCGGACACCCCTTGAGGCCACCTAACTTCCCACAGCCTAAACATACACGCGACACAATCGTAAAGTAGACACGGAATGCAATATGTCTGCCTTAGCCTCTTCAATCTTTTTGGTACTTTTAGTCTTAGATGTGTATTGATCTGACTTTTTAGAGATTTCAGACCTCTTTTGTGCGTTTTGCTCTATTTTACTTTTAGGCCTTTTAGACTCGTTTTACAGGAGACACACAGAATGCGCAACACATTCTGTGTGTCTCAACTAAAGGCAAAGAATCGAGGCAAGTTCATTTTTTTCATTAAGGGGGGACACGGCCCTAAAATGCCCATTTTTTGCCAAAAAACGCGTTTTTCAAATTTTGCAGTTTCGGCACTCCTAACTATTAATGAACAATATGGTGAAGTTTGGTAAACTTCCGCGCCGTAATTACCGAGAAAACAAACATTTTCGATGCATCCGCGGTGCTCCTGAGGTGCGGCGCGCTCGCGGAAGACGCGAGGAAACAACCATTTTCCCGATTTTCGGTACGCGACAGCGCCGCGGCCACGAGGCCTAGCGTGACGTGCGTACCCTCGTTGGAAAGGCCGTTTCTCGGACGTTCTAATGAGATAATAAACTGGGGTCGAGGGTACGTGTGCACGACGAGAACCCCGTCGCAAAAACTTCTTCCGCGGGAAGGATAATAGGGAATTTGTTGGAACTCGCCTTCCTATTGGTCAGAAAACCGAAACTAGAGCCACGATTGGCTTTCAGCCGATCACGTGATCTTCCGCGCCGGTCGCGCTTCAGACCACCTTTTATCGTCGATCTGCCAACATCTTGCTTTTTCGCGGTTATCTTTCTCGTCATTTTTCGATCGGAAAATGTCGCCGGCTAAAGCCTACGTGCACGGAAGCTTTGGTAAGCGTTCCCGGTTCACGAAACCGCGAGGCACAGCGGGTGGTCGACGTTCGCAAGCTCCTGACGCGGTCCCGTCGGCGACGTTGCCCGGACCGTCTCGCGTGACCCCGTCACAGTCCCCGGAGGCCTTCTCTTCTACGCCACGACCCCAAAGTGGTTCAGCATCGAAGGAAGCAGATGCCTTGACGACCTTCGAGCGGAAGATCACGCTTTTGGAGCGACCCGCCGACTTGCCGGAACCAACTGACGACGATCGCGACGGCGTCAACGCGGCGCTCGACGGGTTTCGTTTTGTGAGCGTGTCTGCCGTGAAGACATTGGTGAGCGCCTTGCTGTGCCCCAACTGCTTTGGAAGTGGACTGGATTTGAAGGAAAGTGGCATTGGAGCCAGTCTTCAGTTCGTCGTCGTGTGCGGAGCTTGCGGGGACATCGTGACGACGCCACAGTCCGCGGCCGTCGGAGAGACTCGGCAGAGCGAGCTTCCCGCGCGCCTCTGTGTTGTCGGGAAGGACTGCGGCATCAGCTTTACAAAGCTGAATAACTTTTTCGGGGGCATGAATGCTCCATCACCGATGCATCTAAAGACTTATCAGAAGACTGCAGAGAAGGTGCACGACGCGTCCATGGCAGCAGCGTGCGACGTGATGCAGGAGGCAGCGTCCGCAGTGAGAGGAGCTCAGGTGTCCGAGGATGGAGAAGACCATGGCAACACCGCAAATGACTTGCTCGACGTCTGCGTCAGCTATGACGGTACCTGGCAGAAGCGCGGGCACACATCGAACTTCGGGGTTGGAGCAGTCATTGAAGTGACAACGGGCCTGGTGCTTGACTTCTCTGTCCACAGCAAGTACTGCCATGGGTGCAACCTGGGTCCAAAGGAGGACGAAGAAGGCTACCAGACCTGGATGAACTCACACAAGGATGTTTGCCAGAAACACTTTGATGGATCGTCGAACGCTATGGAGGTTGCAGCTGCAGGAGTCATCTTCAGCAGATCTGTGGAGCTTCACAAGATGCAGTATGTTACCATGCTGAGTGATGGCGACAGCAAAGCATTTACGCACGTTGCTGGTCTTGGCCTCTACGACAAGGACATCCAGAAGGAAGACTGTGTCAACCACGTGGCCAAGAGAATGTACAGTGGCATGGAAAAGCTGAAGAAAACCAAAAAAGGGCTTGGAGGAAAAGGGAAGTTGACCAACGTCATGATGAAAAAGTTAACCAGCTATTATGCAACTGCTTTGAAGGACAATGCTCCCGATGTCCCAAAAATGCAAAAAGGTGTCTATGCAAGTCTCCTGCACTCGTACTCTACCGATGAAGCGCCACGACATATGGCTTGCCCTAGCGGCGAAGACTCGTGGTGCCACTTCAACCGCCACAACGCACTGGTTGCTGCTGGAAAACTGTCGGTGCCACGCCCACATCGCCCAGCCTTCTCGAAGGACATCGCTAAGGAGCTGGTGCCCATCTACAATCGGCTGTCTGATCGGAGCCTGCTTCAAAGGTGCTGCAGAATGAAGACGCAGAATGCGAACGAGTCGTTCAACGCACTGATCTGGAGGAGATGCCCCAAGACGGAATTTGCGTCGCTCAGAACGGTGGAGACTGCTGTGGCCATGGCTGTCCTTGAGTACAACCTGGGGCCTCGGGGCTTTCAGAGGATCCTTAACAAGATGGGCATGGACCCTGGAAGCCACCACGAGGAGCACACCAAGAAGGCCACCCAGCAGAAGATCCTGAAGGCCAAGGTGAAGGCACTGGACACCTCCAAGACCGCTCAGAAACGCCGCTAGCTGGAAGCCATCGCAAATGAGCAGAAGAGGATCGACGAGGAGGGTCCCACGTATGGAGCTGGAGAGTTCTAGAGCTCATGCAGGCACCCCAGAAAATCCTTTTGAGGATTAAAGTTGAAAAAAATAAAGAAAAGTGGACTTCAAACTTCAAACGCATTTTTCTCAGTTCAGCTTTTTGGCAGCGAATTCCACCTTAATAAAACTATCGTTTGAGTACGAAACTAACTGGAGACTTGGTGTTTGCAGCGGCTATACCGAAATTTTATGGAGCCAGTTACTATGGACTTAGATTTTGGATTTTCATGTTGCCTTATTATGAAAAATTTTAATTTGTAAAACTTGATGAATCCGAAAAAAAAACTTGTTTTTTCATTATTTTTTTTCAACCGTAAAAAAGCATATTTTGTGAAAACAAATTTCATAGTAACCGGCAACAGGTATTCCAGTATACATTCCACCAGAAAAATTTCTTCTTATCAACATCATTTCTCAACGATAGATTCTTTGAGCATATTCCATGCCGAGCTATGTTCTACTTCATTCTGGGGGTATAGTACCTCATAAAATTGGTGCATAGGGCTGAAACTTTGCATGCCCTCCTTCTATATGGCTACAAATATATCCCCTCCAAATTTCAAACCGATTGAGTGAGCGGTTCAAAAGTTGATATTTCCAGGTAGTGTCCTCCCTTAAAGCACAATATGATGTGAAGTGACAGGACATGCTTATAGCGACCCTCACGTCAACACAGCGGTCCACAAAAGAAGATGAAGAAAAGGCGGGGCTCGCGCGGCACGGGCACATAAACGAGTTCGAATCCTACCGCTGTCTGTACTGGTCGCTCTCATTCCAGCTCCTACAGATTTGGTGACCCGCTATCGGACTCACGCCTTCCACCCTGCTGCTGTTTTCATGGCTCACGCCGGCCCATCAAATTTTGCTGATGTGCAATGTGTGTGTGTGAGTGTGGGGGGGGGGGGGGGGGGGGGTCGGGTCGACTTACAATCGTGTAAATACGGTAATTGTTTTCGAGATGGTTTTGAAGTGTCGAAATCACCCTGCTCTTAAACAGTGACAAATTTCAAATCTTGGCATTGATATCGGTGCAGATTTCTAGGTGGCGCAGGCTACAACCTGTGACTCCAACACTCCAACTGTGGCGTGTACCCCACGTATGCATGTATGATTCCCACCATTTTAGCCGCCATACCAGCCCTACCATCGTTGATCATTTCCTTGTTCTGCTTTCTGCTCGGTTCTGCTTTTGTTGGTTCTTCTCGCCTTCGCTACTTTTATCACTTTCGCTTTAAGCGAGCTGTGAATGCAGCTTATGCGTGCGTTCCCGGACAAGTCATGGACTACCAAACGGAACGAGCGATGTGCCGCAGCGCGATCTGGGAGTTTTTTGATCGAGGACCTAAAGGCGCGAAAAGTTACACGTGCAAGATGTGTCTCAAAACACCGACAACTAGAACTACGACTCTGGTCAATCACCTGAAGCTTCATCCTGAAGTGTTTAAAGAGTGTGCGTTTATCCACAGCAATATAGAGTAATGCTCACGACGTGATGCACAGGCGTCAATAAACGGGGAAAGTTTGCTCCCTTGAATCTGTTCCAGACTGTTAATAATCCCTCCAAATTTCAAACCGATTGAGTGAGCGGTTCAAAAGTTGATATTTCCAGGTAGTGTCCTCCCTTAAAGCACAATATGATGTGAAGTGACAGGACATGCTTATAGCGACCCTCACGTCAACACAAGCGGTCCACAAAAGAAGATGAAGAAAAGGCGGGGCTCGCGCGGCACGGGCACATAAACGGAGTTCGAATCCTACCGCTGTCTGTACTGGTCGCTCTCATTCCAGCTCCTACAGATTTGGTGACCCGCTATCGGACTCACGCCTTCCACCCTGCTGCTGTTTTCATGGCTCACGCCGGCCCATCAAACGTTCCTCACGGCGACGCCCTCCTCACGGCAACGATCCAAAACATTCGGCTTCCGCCTTTTTGGTCCAAAAATCCCCGAGTATGGCTCATGCAAGTCGAGGCACAGTTCCGTCTCCGGCACATCACCAGCCAAGAGACGAGATACCTTCACACCGTCTCCTCCTTGCCAGCCGACGTCGCCGAGGAACTGGCCGACATTCTCTCTACACCGGATCCGGTCAACCCCTTCGATCATTTGAAGGCAGCCATCCTTGATCGGAAGTCCGAATCGGAGTGCAGCAGGCTGCAACAACTTCTCACCACTGAGGAACTTGGTGATAGACACCCGTCGCAACTCCTCCACCGAATGCGCCAGCTGCTGGGAGACCAAAACCAGGACCCCAACAACCATCTCCTCCGTGAGTTGTTTTTCCGTCTTCCGCAGAACATGGTTCTGGTGCTAGCGGCTGCGGAAGACATATCACTAGACAAGCTTGCTGAACTTGCGGACCGAGTCGCAGACTATTCGAGGTCCCCTAGCATCAGCACCGTTACTCCTCAGTCACCAACAACAACGGAAGACTCAAGATTTTCTCGTATCGAAGACCGCATTGATGCTCTAAGCCGTCAACTTGCCACCCTTGCACCTTTGACGCGGCATCGCCAACCACGGTTCCGCTCCCGTCGACGCTCGGGCTCCCGTTCCCTGGAGCGCACTTCCTCCAACAGAGGTGAGGACGACACTACCTCGGGTGTGTGCTGGTACCATCGTACCTTCGGAAACGATGCCCGCAAGTGCGCCCTACCTTGCTCTAGGGCGGGAAACCAGATGACCGGGCACTGACGGCGGCAAGCGGCACCGGTCAACAGGAAAGCCGCCTCTTTTACGTCGTAGACAGAGTAGCTGGCCATCGCTTCCTTGTCGACACTGGAGCCGAGGTCAGCGTACTACCGGCCACTTCTTTGGACCGACAACGCAAGCAAAAGACCTCCCCGCTCCAGGCGATCAACAATTCCCGCCACCTACGGTCAGCGGTCCGTCACACTCAACCTCGGACTGCGCCGCACATTTCGGTGGCTATTCATTGTCGCCGATATCAAGCAGGCTAATCTGGGCGCTGACTTTCTCAGCTTTTACAACCTTGCCGTAGACATTCATTCACGGCGCATCATTGATTTGACCACACACCTCTCCGTGAATGGCGTGCTCTCAACCACCACGACGACAGCCATTCGCGCGTTTTCGCCGTCGTCAGACTACGAGAAAATTCTTGCGAATTTCCCGAACATCACGAGACCGCACACAAGAGAGTCGCCGGTGAAACACACCATCACCCACCACATCGCTACCTCTGGTCCTCCCGTTTTTGCGCGTCCTCGTCGATTGTCTGGAGAACGCTTCGCCATCGCTCGTCGCGAGTTCGAGCACATGCTCGAACTTGGAATCGTTCGTCCATCGTCGAGTAACTGGGCATCACCTCTTCACATGGTCGCCAAGAAAGATGCAGGCGACTGGAGACCATGTGGTGATTATCGCGCCTTGAACGCCAAGACTCAACCTGACAGATACCCACTGCCTCACATACAAGACTTCACTGCGAATCTGGCTGGATGCCAGATCTTCTCCAAGATCGACTTGGTGAAGGCATACCACCAGATTCCGGTGGAGCCTGCAGACATCCCAAAGACCACCATCGTTACACCTTTTGGCCTCTTTGAATATGTGAGAATGCCGTTTGGCTTGCGGAATGCCGCCCAGACTTTCCAACGCACCATCAACGAGGTGACGCGCGGCCTAGATTTCGTATTCGCTTACCTAGACGATATTTTGGTCGCCAGCGCATCCAAGAAAGAACATGAGGAACATCTGAGCGCCCTATTTACCCGGCTTGACGACTACGGTTTGGTCATCAACCCCAACAAATGTCTTTTCGGCGTGACCAACATTGAATTCCTGGGCCACCTCGTCACCCCACAAGGCATCAAGCCTTTAGAGACCAAAGTCGCCGCCATTCGTGACTTTCCTCAACCAACATCTCTAAAAAATTTGCGTGAATTCTTGGGCCTACTAAACTTCCATCGTCGGTTCCTGCCGAAGTGTGCTGAGTTACTAAAACCCCTAACTGATCTGCTCGCCACCAAAAAGGAAGTTAGCGAAAGAGGCACTTGTTGACGCCGCAATGCTCACCCATCCTGCCCCAGACGCGCCGCCCCGACTCCTCACAGACGCATGAAGCGTAGCTGTCGGTGCGGTTCTTGAACAGAACGTTTCTGGCTGGCAGCCGCTTGGATTTTTTTCACACAAACTCAAAGACGCTGAACAGAAGTATAGTACATTCGCACGGGAACTTCTAGCAGTGTATCTATCCATCAAACACTTTCGCCACTTCATCGAGGGCCGGGACTTTTACGTTCTGACCGATCATAAGCCCCTGACATTTGTGTTCCATCGGAACCACACCGACTACACCGCGCGTGAGATCCGGCACCTCTGCTTTATCTCGGAGTTTACCGTTGATCTCCGGCATGTCAGCGGCCAGAAAAATACTGCTGCTGACGCACTCTCTCGCGTAGCAAACATTACTTCAGCTCAACATCCAGTGGATTTTGAAGAGCTAGCAGCCGCTCAAGGCGATGACCCCGAGCTACAACGCCTTCGTGACTCTTCTGCATCTCTCAAGTTCGCTGACATTCCTCTACCTCTTTCTCCAACAACCGTCAGTTGCGAGACGTCAACCGGCGTTTCACGCCCGTTTGTACCACCAACGTTTCGCCGGACTCTGTTCGACCACTTGCACAACAGAAGCCACCCGGGAATCCGTGCTTCACAAAAATTGATTACCGCTCGCTTCTTCTGGCCGAACATGAATGCGCACGTCCGCCGCTGGTCTCGAAATTGCCTTAAATGTCAGCGCGTCAAGATCATCCGACACACCATCACCCCGATCTCATCATATCGCCCACCAGACTCGAGGTTCGCTCATGTCCACCTCGACTTAGTTGGACCTCTTCCTTCATCCCGAGGTGCCTGTTATCTGCTGACTTGCGTGGACCGGTTCACTAGGTGGCCCGAGGCAATCCCTGTCCCCGACGTGACAGCAGAGACAGTCGCGAAAGCCTTCCTCGACGGCTGGGTGTCCCGTTTCGGCTGTCCTACAGTTGTAACTACCGACAGAGGACGACAGTTCCAGTCCGCCCTTTTCGCGGCTTTTGTCTCCATCCTGGGTGTCCGACACATTCACACCACCGCCTATCATCCATCAGCTAATGGCATGGTGGAACGACTCCACAGGCAGTTGAAGGCAGCCCTCGCCACCTACGAGCCGCGCGAACGTTGGGCCGACCATCTTCCCCTCGTCCTCCTGGGCCTTCGCTCGGCGCTCAAGGCCGACCTCGGCTGTACAACAGCTGAGCTTGTATATGGTTCCCCATTGCGCCTCCCTGGAGACTTTTTCTCTCCAACGTCCCCCGACTCTCAGCAGGAACCAAGCCGCTATGTCGCAGACCTTCGACAAACCATTCGTTAGCTGCGACCAGTTCTTCCCGCTCAGAGGAACCCTCAACACATTTTCATGAGCCAAGACCTTGAGTCGTGCACCCACGTCTTCTTACGGCGCGATCGTATTCGTCGACCTCTTACACCAGCTTACGATGGACCTTTCAAAGTGCTCGGTCGCCAGGTCAAGACCTACACCCTCGACATCAACGGTCATCATGACGTTGTTGCTACAGACCGTGTCAAACCGGCCTACCTGGACACAGCCCTGCCTACGCCCGCCTCTGCCATCACCACCCCACTGCCACCATCGGCGCCTCCACCTAGACCCCAGCGCATCACTTGGGGCCCCTCCGGTAGCCATCGCTCTACAGGGGGGAGCCTTATAGCGACCCTCACGTCAGCACAAGCGGTCCACAAAAGAAGATGAAGAAAAGGCGGGGCTCGCGCGGCACGAGCACATAAACGGAGTTCGAATCCTACCGCTGTCTGTACTGGTCGCTCTCATTCCAGCTCCTACATGCTCATGTGACTCAGGGGTGAGCTCCCAAGGTTTCTCGCCCAGACCTGCCTCTAAGCCAACTGTTTTTGCGCTTTTAGCACTGCTTTACTAGATCTTAACCATCTATTTATGCATAACTGCCGCAAAAACCTGTACAAGCGAACTCCCCGGAGAGATCGCCCATCTCGTTTTTCTGGCTAAACATTCTCAGGTTGAAAAATTTTAAAACATTGCCCTCTCCCGATTTTGTTGGACATTGCGTGATGTCCGACGAGAATCGCATCTACCGTGTGATCTTCAATATTTGTGCTTTTGACAACCGAGTTCGTAGCGGGTTCTCGCGCGTTTATCGCACCACGAAACTGGAGTCCGCCGTGTCCGTGATCTGCGGTTTCGGTTTCTGTGATAAGCGAATTTGTGGCGATTTCCCACGAACTCCATCAAACACCGATTTGCCGTGTCCACTATCCGCAGTACGGTTTATACCGAATGCCCCCAGTGTTTGTCGCTCAGTTTCCATGAAATTTCGCTGCCCCATCCCCAAAGAGCGTCAACCAATATTTTCACGATTTATCGCTTCACCATGGGTGGACGTTTAATCGCGATTTTACGGTAAGTGCCGAGGACTCCCTGATAAAGTAATCCCTCGTTATACCGAAATCGCCTTTTTCAAATTATCGCTTTTGTCAAAGTTTAACGGGGTCCTGGGGGGACGCAGGCCTTGAAAATTGAAAAATCGCGAAAAAGCTGATTTTTTGAAAACCATATTTTTGGGTTGTATATCTCCTAACCTACCTTCTCTGTAATTACAGTAAACCCCCGTTAACTCGAACACGGATATCTAGAAAGATCGTTTAAGTTGAAACTTTTGTGCGTTGTGAAATGAATCCCCATTGGCACCATGTATTTTGACATTGCTTATCTCGGCATCGGATATCTCGAAACTTTGCCTGCAAAAATAAAAAAAAATATTTCTGAAAGGACACTGAGGCTGAAGGAGAAAGTTCATCTTCATCGCGAACGAAGCGATTGCGACCTAAAAATAACGCAGAGAGAGAGGGTCTTCGGAGAAAAATAAACAAAAGAAGGAAGCGCCGCGAACGCGGTCCGGGTGCACAGAACGCGACGAGCGTTCAAGGACGTTTGTTTTCTTGCTTTTTGCTTTCTCCCCATCTCCCGCGACTTTTCTTTCTCTCTTTTTCTCTACGCTTGTGCTGGCTTGTGGCGTTCTATCGGCTCTCCCGATCTCGTGGTCGCCATAGTCGCCACGCCGCCAAGCCGTTGTCACCCCGTCCACAGCCGCCTCCCGTCTCGTTTCGATAGCGTCACCGCAGTGGCAGTGTCGTCCGTTTGTTTGCTGCCACATCGTGGCCACCGCGAAGATGACAGAGCCAAGGCAGTGCAAATCGTTGACGTTGGAGCGGAAAGTGGCCCTCATCAAAGAAGTTGAAAAAGGGGGTCGGACAAAGTCAAGCATCGCCAAGGAATTCGGCATTCCCTTGTCAACGCTCTCGACAATCGTCAAGAACAAGGACAAAGTCTTCGAAGGATTTCAGCGAAGCTTTTAAAGCAAAAGAAAGAGGCAGCGTGACTCGAGTTTCCCGACGTCGAAGCAGCGGTCCTACAATGGCTACAGAACGTCCGCGCGGCCAACCTTCCAGTGAGCGGTCCAATGATAATGGAGAAGGCAGACGCCCTGGCCCTGCAAATGGGCTACACGAACTTCAGCTGCAGCAAGGGCTGGTTCGATTGCTTCAGGAAGCGAAGCAATGTGTCGTCCATGCCGATACACGGTGAAAGCGGCACGGTTGACAGAGTGGCTGTGGATAACTGGTGCAACCACCGACTCGTCGAGCTGCAGGAGCACTAGCGCGACAAGGACATCTTTAATCTAGATGAAGCCGCCCTTTTCTATAAGATGCTACCCAGCCGCACCTTTACACCAAAAGGAAGAAGCATGCACAGGAGCCAAGCAGCGCAAGGACAGGATCACTATTCTTTTCGGAGCTAACGCTACGGGTGAAGAGAAGCTGCCCCTTCTGCTTATCGGGAAAGCCCAAAAACCCGTGTGCTTCCACCATGCTCGCTTGCCAAAGGGGGTGATCTACCGAGCCAATAAGACGGCATGGATGACGGCGGCGCTCTTTGAGGAATATGTGCGTGCGCTGGACCGCAAACTAGCAAAGGAGAAGCGCAAAGTACTTTTCATTGTGGACACCTGCCCAGGACATGGGAAAATCGACAACCTCGAGGCGGTACAGTTGGAGTTCCTCCCCCGAACATGACCTCTGTTCTCCAGCCAATGGATCAAGGAGTTATCGAAATAACTCGAAAGCTGTATAGAAAAAGCCTCCTCCGACGAATTTTGTTGTCCTATGGGACTGGAAAGGGGTACGAAGTCGACCTCCTAGGTGTGGTTCACCTCATGGAGCACTCCTGGAAACAAGTCATGCCAGTGTGGATTGCGATCAGGCATGCGGGGATCTCTCGCACCCCAAGCCCGCCGGAAACACAGGCTACGCCGGAGTTCAATGACTGTGATGAGCTCTGTGAGGAAGTGCGCCGTCTTACCGGTTGTGCGGACAACGAAGTGGACGGTGACGTCAACTTCGAGGAGTACGCTTTGTACGAGAGAGATGTCCCAGTGACTGGCGACATGACCGATGCTGAAATTATCCAGGCAGCTTTGGGCAACGTGGAAGACGAAGAGGAGGGCGATGAACCACCTCGAGAGATCCCGACGTCGGCCGAGACGCGGAACTTGCTGCGTCTACTCCGGAACAAGGTCGAGTGCAGCGGCGGTGAGGAACGACTGATGCGATCCTTGAAGGTGCTCGAAGATGCTCTTCTGGCACCAAATGTGAACGCAAAGCAAACGGATATCGCGACGTTTCTCAGTGCCCAATAAGTGAGTGGAAGAAATAAAATGTCGAGCCGTGCAGTTACCTGCTCGCCGTTTTTATTGCAAAGGCGCATCACGACAGCTCACAGCTCCATGACGCTCCCATTGCATGTAACAGGTACGCTTGTTTCTAATTCATTTTTTCTCGTTTTAGTAAGTGATTTCTTGCTTAAAAACGAAGCTGTGATTGGTACGATTTTCGGAAGCGCTAGATTTTCGAAATTCGCGGTCGGTACTTCGGAAATTTCGGTACTCCGCTTATCTCTAAATTTCGCTTATCTCGAAATTTTTGCCGGTTTTTAGGACTTTGAGTTAACGGGGGTTTACTGTATCACCACTAAGATCACCGGGAAAATATTAAAAATAAAATATTTACGGGGCCTGGGTAGCTTTCAAGTGGCAGTAAAGCGCCAAAATCAACCGAAAGTTTGCGCTATCGCGCGCTTCCTTTCTATTCGGCCGACGGCCGACATTTTTGTTTTGTTTTGACATGAGTTCTTCCTCCTCTTTCTCCCGATTTTCAAAATGGCGTCAGCCTTGTGATTTCCGCGTGGTCAGCGTTTTGCCATGTCCTCTCCATTTTCTCCCGTCGCTGCCGGTCGCGTCGTCTGCTACAGCAGTGGTCTCCTTGCTTGCCCCCGCGCATTGATAGCTCCGCTTCACTTTTTGCCTTCTTCACGATCGTTCCCGCTGAACTTTGAGCAGTTTCTTGTAGCTTGCCCATCTATTTCGTAACCGCGCACGATGCGTGAAACGAAATACGAGACGGCAAGCGCTTTCGGGCTTGCGAAAGCGCTCCATGAAGCTGATCAGGATGGCGAACTTGAACGTTTTTGCACAGCGTGCCGCCAATGCTCATCACGTCGACGCTTCCAGTAATGGATCTTCCGTGCCATCGGCTGTCGCCGCCGAGGAAGAAGCTGTCGCTGCGAGTATGCATGGTGTCCCGAGGACATCGACCTCTGCACTTTCTCCCAGATTGTGGGCTCCAGCGCTCGGCTGGCGCCTACTGCGAGTCGGAGTGCATCGTCCAGTGCCCATCTCGTGACGGATTTTCTGACACGCGAAGAAATCGAAGTCGCCGCAAAACATTGTGACACTGTTCGAGCCGAACTTGGCGCTATGCCAGCGACCCAAAGGAAGCTTCAAGCCATGCAGCCCGATCCCACACCGGCCACTGCTACGAGCGAAGGTGCGAAATTTTGCCTCATTCAGATAGACGTTTTGAGCAACCTGCTCTCCTGCACGGTGTGCAAGCATTGCCTGGGAACTGGGTTGACTGTACAAGGAAGAAAGATGCCCAGCGCATGCGCAAGGCCAGCAAACCACAGCAAGAGAAGACAGAGAGGCGGAAGAAGAAGAAAGTGCACAAGGACACTTCCAGCAACTCTGCAGGGTCATTCTAATGCAGAAAGTATGTCTAAATTTCAACGGCTGTTTGCTCAACATAGATTTTTTCTCTGTCGCGGTTGCTCATCCCAGTGTTATCTCAGGAACTGCTTATCCGATCTGCGTGCTGCCTTTTGTATCTTGTTCCTAAATAACTTTGTGAGGGTATGACAATCTTGTTTTTTTTCAAAAGTTTAGCTAAAATTTTTAAGTAAACCCCCTAAAAAATTATGAATGTGTGTTTGATCGAAAACCGAAACTTCAACGTTGTGCTAAAATTTGTGTGCAAAGAAATTTAAAAAAAAGGGCTGTCTTATGCCCTGGGGTACCTATCCAGCGGTCAGCATGACGGATTTCACACTGCCACTGCCTTTTGCAGATTCTCCTAGACGGGGATAAGGGACATATATAACCCATCTTGATAAACTCTTATAACTCGAGAAGGAATAATCGCAGCCTCATAAAACTTTGCAGGTAGTCTTATGTTAGTGTTATGAACTTAGTCTTATGTTAGTGTTATGAACATGCCCTAAAAGTTTCATTCAGGTATCTCTAGAATTAGAAAAGTTCAATTTGTGTCCCCACCTCCCACCTTAAAAGAAATGTAGCTAGTTTAAAATTAGATTAGATATGGACAAGTGAAAGCTTGGTAGCAACCTTTATGGGTCGAGATGGTTTTCGTTTAGGCACGGTGCAGTAGTGAAAAGCTCGGAGAAGGCTATTCAATATTCTATTCGACAATACTCGGCCAAAACCACTATTCGCTTCGAATTCAATCGGAACTGAAAATCCACTATTCACGCATGCCCATCCTCGACATCAGGAGGTTTGAAAATCCCCGGTTTAGATCATGGGCTCACTCTAGAGGTGGGCGAGCATTCAGAACTTCGATTTGCGAATAGCATTTACAATCCAGTTGGGTTTGTAGCAAAAGGTGCCAGTGGCGTAACTAGATATTACGGCGCCCATGGCACATGAAATTTCGCGCCCCTCATAGCCCATGGCAAATGAAATTTCGTGCCCCTCGCGTAGCCCCGCTGCCGTTTTTTTCATAGGGCACATGTTGGGTGTACTCGGCTCGGCGCCCCCTCCCAAGTGGCGCCCGGGGCACTTGTACCCCCCTGCCCCCCCTAGTTACGCCACTGAAAGGTGCGTCCTTTGTTTCATTTCGTCCATTGCGTTGCAGGCACTTTGTGGAGAAGGCGCCCCTCTGGAAGGAGAACCCCGAGCTCATCCTCGACAACAACATGGAGCCTGACAACTCCATAGCACAGTACACGGGAGGTATTGTCAAGGTGGGCCCCTCCCCTTTGGCCATTGGCGCTTACGGCCGAACCCTCGGGGAGCACTTTCCTGGGAGAAAGTGCGACAGAGAGGGGAAGGGGGGTGCAGTCAACTCTAAATATTTCGAAGCACGCAGAAACCATGAAACACTTCGAATTACTGAAGGTGGAACACAATTGCAAAGGGATGGCGTAACGTTCAAAGAAATCGGTTTTAAAACGTCTTTTCTGATGTCCGGGTACATCGAACTACATTTCTGCAAAATGTTCAGCATATAAATATTGTAGATATAAAAAAAAAAAAAAAAGCTAGGATCGATCATAATCGTAAGGCAAACATGGCAGACGGGACTAGAGTTTGTGGACGTAACAACCTGGAAGACTATCGCCTGAGAATACATCCTTGAGGTTTTGCCGTTGTTGTTTTTTTCAGCATTTTGTTGAAATGTTCACGTTTGGTTCGTTTTATAAAGAACTGTTAGGGTTCTGTTCGTGCCGAGTTCTAAATATGCAACTTCAACTTGCAGTTTAAATTTAGATCTTTGCACTTCCACCGCTCAATTATTTGAAATACCTTCAGGGCCCGAGAGTGTTGCATAGGGCAGCGGGTTAGAAACAAAAAACTCTAAGAGTGCAAGTTATGACCCGTTTGATGAAATACTAAAATGCTGCCATTGTTAAGGGTAGACTTGGGTATTAGAACCTTTTTTTCTACTCATGGTCAGATTTTAATGAAACTTGTCATGTGTATGTATTTTATTGTGCTGATTCCGAATCTGTCATCATTAGTCAAAAAGCATCAAAAGATCTGATGCTTTTTAGAAATATATTCAGGGCATTTCTTACGGGGCTTTAGGGTAATTTCACCTCATCAAACACAAACATGAAATACATGGCTACAATGCCCAAGACTTGCTTTAGCCGGTGATGCTAATTGTATTCTTTTAAAAGTACTTTTCAGTGCAAAAAGACATCAATGTTCGAAGACCTTAAAATTTCATATTAATTATTTTGTAATTATTATTGATTATGATATGGCAGTGATGTGATTGCTGCGCCAATTGCGCCAAACTGCGCCAGGGCGCCAACCCTGCTACATCCTGCTACATTTCGCCAAAATATTGGTAATCTGCGCCAAGCCTGCGCCAAAGGACCAATTTAGGTCGCCTTTCAAAACCGAAACTAAACTGAGTATTGTAATTGAGCAGGCGTGTGTTATGTGGCGCAAGCGGCCGCCTGACACAAAAGTACCGTGCATCAATTGTCCACCCGGTCTTGCATGGTTTTCCCGGCGTCTTGCGTTTCGTGCTCTCGTCTTGTGGTTCTCGTCTCTCGTCTCTTTTTTTATATTTTCAGCGATAGACGCGGATGTGTGCAGACGCTCCGACGCTAGCGTGCCGGGTACCAGCCATGCCGTCATGCTGTGAAGCGAAACCACGTTTTTGCGCGGCAGGAGTTACTTTGTGAGCTGAAGCAACGGCCGTGGGAAAACTATATTTGGTTACTGCCATTCAGTCACCGTGGTCGCGCGACGTCGAATGTTGCCGTCCCCACATCACTGCAGATATGGCGCTTTCTAAAATGAAACTAAGTACTGCCGCATGTTCATCAACATCCCTGTTCTTGTTTAAATCATACGTTACTACCAAAATCCATCTTTAATTCAAAGACTGCTTTGTCAAAGTATTGATTATCTAGATCCCTCTCGGTGGGCCTTCTTTCGAGAGGGACCTGGGTACGTGAAATATCTGCCGTGAAAGAGAGTTGGTGAAGAGAAGGTGAGCTAAAGCAAAGAAGGCAATGCCTGCACGCTGAACCCGCACAGCGTGCTTGTTTGTCTCGAGTTCAATCGTTGCACAAAGCGCTCCAAGAACTTTTTGAGGCTGGCTCGCAATGTCTTGCATCGATGCACTCAGGTTCTTTATTTTTTGTGTTTAGCTTGTACCTTGTTTGCCGGCCTGGCAAGCACCCGCCACTGGACTGTTTTTTTCGCATGCTCGAAAGTTGCATTTTGTGTACAATTTTGGGGATAAGTTAGCGACGGAGCTGAGGGGCATGGTTTCGGTTTCGATTGGACAGCCGTTGTCTGCGCTCGTGCGACGAAGCATGCCCAACAGCAAGCCTGCCGAAGTTGGCCTCACGTGCATGTGAACATGATTGCGTGACTGAGGCACCAGCTGGGACGCTTGCAATTCATTGTTTTACATTTGCTTACTTTTGACAAAAATCTGGCACGTCGGGAATCAGTAAAACGGTGGCAAGCGATTTTTCGAAATTGCTCGGGATGCTATACAGCCAATACCACCTAGAAGACAAGGCCTGCGCATGACGTTTCGTTAGTAGATCCCCGACCCGTCCCAAGCGGCAAACACCCCGAAGCTTGACGAGAGTAGGGGCCCCGCGGAGCGCGGGCGAAAAGTGATCGCAGCGCCCCTGGCGAGCTCGGAGCCTCCGCTAGCAGACGAATGCTCCGCTACGCATTGGTTTTGCCCATTTCCGTGCGTCGTCGTGACCAATGAAACAAAATTGTCACGGGTATTCGTTGCTTTGAATGTTAAAAAATAGGTGCCTTAAGTCAAGGACATTTTCTTCGCGTGGTAAAGATGTTAGAGTTTTCAGGTTCCAATTTCGGGACTCTCATGAAGAAAACAGTCTGTTACAACTTATGTAAGCGAGACAAAACACAAATGTACCTTCACACTGTCTTTTGAAAAAAGGGCAATCTACAAACATTTTAGAACGTATACCTACGTTTCAACTTTACTGTTCTTATGAATCAATTTGTTTTGTTGTTGCAGTTCCCATTTCTCATGAATGTCTCGCTTATAACCGTTTTGTCGAATAGGCGAATAGGATGAAGAAGCAAAAGGCAATTTCGAACCACGTACGTTATTGCGATGTCAATATGCTCTGGAAGGACTCGATTGCGCGCGTGCAAATCTGACATTATTACTGAAACTGAAACTAATTAAAGCGGAGTTACAAGCAAAGCGGACTTTTTGCGTGTCCAAAAAACAAAACAAAACAAAAACGAGGAGAACGTCGTAGTGCAAAAAAAAACAAAAATCCGATTGTTAGCGCCCGGTCGACTAACGTCTTCACGTCTTCGTCGCCTTCTATAGCCTCGTTTACATGAAAGCGACTTCAGCGCATCGACTCCACTCGTTCTTTGAACGAAGCCGACGCGGCAACGTTTACATGAATGCGCACTAGAAGGTGGCGCCCCGCCGTGTCAAAGCTCGAAGTTACGCAGTTCCGGCGCCAGCCGCACCACGTTTTCCGGTGCGTCGCACGCGGAGGGCCGCCCTTCGACGCGTTCAGTCAGTAAACGTAAATATCGTGCCCGCTATTTTCGGTGCTGTGGAAGAAGTTACGAGACGGAAGAAACATCAACACCCAAGCGTTTAGGGCTCCAGGCCGGGCCGCCGGGTCACTCTGGACCATAGGCGACGTGTGTGCGCACGCTTTGAGGAAGCCTCCGCGCTTCGCCGCGCCAGACCTCGCCGATCGCGAACGGACCAACCGGTCCCCGAGTCCGAAAGGCTCCTGCGCAGCCAGGAACGGCACCGAGGTAGGAGCTGCTCGTTCTGCGCTACCATGCAGTGCTCTACAGTGCTCGGAGCTCTCGGTGTCGTTCGTGCTTGCGCCGAAGCCTTTGGGACCCCTTCGGACGCGCAAGTCGTACTTCGCAAGGCTTGGACGGGGGCTGCCTTCACCGATCAGCTCCGCTATATTCCGCTTACTTATGCTCGCGTTTATTCTCGCTTACAATATAAGCTCGCGTTTGTTCTCGGGAAAAAATTGCGGGCGACCATACGGGACCGCTCTCCGCGCCGCCGACGAGGTTGGCCGCCGCCATGTTCTCAGCTGTTCACTCGCTTCCGCAGCGAGCGCCTTCCCATAATCCTCCCCGTTCCAAAATGCGATGCGACCTCCGTTTACATGGGCTGAATGAATGCGCACTCGCCATCTCGATCCACCTCTGTCTAGCGACTTGAATGCGATGCGCTTTCTTTGCGCATTATGCCGTTTACATGACCGCATTGAATGCGACAGCTGGATTCGATGCGACTAAGTCGCATTCATGTAAACGCGGCTTATGATAAAAGCCGGCCCTCTTTAGACCGTCAGCAACTCTTTCCATTTTTCCGAGTCTACTTTCTTTTTATTTTTGAGGGGAGGCTACGACGTCGCGTTCTTTCTTCCTCCTGCTTTTATGTTTTGTTTTCGTTTTGTGCTTATTTTTTCTTTTGTGTTTACTTGACCTTTGAACCATCGCGTAGTCTGGTTTGCCGTGTTTGGATTAGTTTTTGCTCTGTTTCCTTCAGTTCGGCGCTCCGTCTGCTACGCTGTGCCCGGACATTTTGATGGCCGTCTGCAACTTTGTTGTTGTTGTTGTTTTCTTCCACTGTCGTCTGCGATAACCTCCTATTTTCGCCTTCGATTGAGTTTCTAATTCGAAATCTACATATGTGTTTTTTGGAATTTATTAAATATATTAAAATGTGCAAGCTCCTTATACATTTATATTCGAATTTTATTTGTCTACGCCGGAACGTCTGCTATGGGTCATCGTTTGTTGATCAACCGGCCGCCTTCGGGCATACTCCGGCCAGCGCATACTTGGAGATGGCAGGCGTGTGATGTGCTGCCAACCACTGCAAAAACAAGTTTTTGCGATGTGTGAGAAAGTCCTTCTTCCGCTTCCCGAAGACCGAACACACGTGAGTAATTAAGTTGCTGCAACATTAAAATTAAGCTAAAGCAAACAACAAAAAGAAAAGAGAAGCTCCTTTTTTTTTATGCTGCTGCTCTCCATTTTTTATTTTCCCCTATGCGCCGCAATGATCGTCGTCGTTGAAGGAGTTTTTGGCTGAGTGATTTGTGTCTTTCTATCGTCTGCTAAAGTTTTGTTTTATTGGCCGTTGTTCGCTACCTGTTCCCCATTTCTCTTTATTTTCGTCTGAGAAGAGGACCCGATCTTTCCTGCAAAGTTCAGAAAATGTTTGCACGGCCATTTTCTTGTTACTTTTTTGTTTTTGTTGTGCTGCAGCGGCTGGTTCGCTTGCTCTGGTAATCTTAACATGTTGTTTGCGCACGTTTTAATGATTACCTATTGAGGTAAGAAACTGTGACAACGCAGTCTGCAACGGATCAACAGTTCGAGCAGCTAAACGCCTTTCTTCCGCTTCCCAGATGCGATCCAAACTCGTGTGATCCCCTGAGTGGCGTTTGAGACCGCTAAATAGACTGCTCTATCTTTGTTTATGCGTGCGTTGTTATTTGATTGTCGTTGCAGTTGCGATCAGTGGATTCCGCTTCGCAAGCGGACTGACCGTAATGAATTGTTTCAGCTGTTGGGGTGACGAAACGGGACTCGCAAAGCGTCTGCTTACGTAGAGTCCGAGTACTCTAGAGGCGTTCGCCGCCGCTCCCGTGGGTTATCGGAGGAATTACGCCGCATTTACTGGCGGCCACAGCTGCGTGCGCGACTGCTTCGCGCGAGCTAATGACGAGCTGCCACAGTTCATTTGCAACGTGCATGCGACACCATCAAGATTGCCGATCTTAGCAATGTAAGCTCGTTCTGAGCACGACCACTGAAGCAGGCGATGCAGCAGGCGATGGAGCAGACGATGTAGCAGACGATGGAGCTCATCCGGGCTACCTAGGGGGCGCTGAGGGGATCTACTAATGATGACGTTTAGAGGAGGAAACGCGCAGGCCTTGTGTTCTAGGTGGTATTGCTACAGCACTGTACACTTGTGGGATGTCTGAGCAGTAAAAACAGAAGCAGCGAGTTCCGTCACAACACGTCACATCAGAACACAACACAACACAAAATTCCCTTCGTTTGTACAGCACTTAAAACAAATATTTTATTTTCCTAAGAATATCTTCTCTAAAATCCACTTTTGCTGCTCCGAAACACTGTCTTGGCTGCTCCAAAAGCCGCTTTTGCTGCTCCAAAACACTGTTTTGGTTGCTCCAAAGGCCACATTTGCTGCTCCAAAACACTGTTTTGGTTGCTCCGAAACGTGCGCCAAAATGGCTTAGGCCAATTCACATCACTGTATGGCAAACAGCATTAGACCTATATAAATAGCATCACCGACTAGATCTAATCAATACGAGCACAATGATACCAAGTTTCTGGTTGTCACTCGAAAAAAATATTGGAAAAGCCTCCGTAAGGCAGCGCGCGATTTCCAAAAACATGAAACTGAGAAAACTGCACTTGAAGTTTCATCTTACCAAACTTTTACTTGAATACAGCTACAACAATGTAAATAGCATCACCATATAGTTCTGTTCTTCATGAACAAGACCATACCAAGTTTGTGGCCACCTTATAAAGATAGCATCAAAAAAATATCTGTAACATCATGCACAGTCTACCGAAAAAACGGAGAAAACTACATTTGTCACTTCATATAGCTCTTTCAATGCCTAGGTAAGCGAAATTGTCACCTAAATAGCATCACCATGTAGTCCTGCTCTCCACAAATAAAGTGGCACCACGTTCATGGTCAAAACACAACAAAAATGACCGCATCTCCACGTGGTGAATGATGTTGATTGGGGCGAAGCTCGGGTGGTGCTGATGATACTGATTTTGGTCATAGGTATTGCTGCTTGCTGTCGGCGTTGACGCTTTGCCGCCGCTTCCCGAGCTCTCAACTCCGGGTCCGCTTGGCGTTTTTGACGCTGTGCAGCAGCTTCTCGCGCCCTGGTCTCCGGAGCAGCTTGCTGTCTACGTAGACGCTGAGGCGCTGCATGCCGAGCTTTTCGGTCCTTTTCATTCATGGCAGTAGGAGAATGTGTGGTTTTCTTCTTTTTCTTTTTTTAAGCAGACAGATGGGATGACATCTCAGAACCCCCTACTCTTTTTTTCTTCTTCTTTTCTTTTTCTTCTTTTCTTTTTTCATAATTTTTTTTCATCTTTTTTTGCAATTTTTTTTTGCCCTACACGAGCACGTGAGCATGTGCTCACGTGCTCGTGAGCACGTGATCTCACGAGCAGAAGCACGAGCACCCGACGCCGGCCTACGGCGGACGGCGGACGGACATACGGACATGGCTAGCCCCTAAGGAGCTTCGCCCCTAAAACTTATTTAGAGCCTCCGTAAGGCCGCACACCGTCCTTCGATGTTACTCGGACCTAGAGTAGACCGGGGCTGTAGTCCAAGTCCCTTGTTGGCTTGTGTCTCCTTGCGAGCTTGGTCTTGATGGCATTCCTCTCTCTGTGGTCGTCATTTGACCTCTGGAGCCTGCGGCAATCCTTCTCGAGGCTCCGGCGCACCAAGCGGCTTCCTGCGCAGTAGCCAAGCTTCTCGGCCATTCCTTTGTTGCTTTTCGTCACGCCCTGGTTGAAACGGCTGATTCCTTCAGCTACTCCCGTCTGGGTTCTGTGCAGCGAGGCATGCTTGCTCTTTGGCACATGGTTCCAGATCATGGCATGCAGGCTCTCATTAGAGTTCTGCGTCATGCCATCGCTGCACCGCTTGAGGAGGGCCTCGTCGCTCAGCCGTGCGAACACTGGTTCGAGTGCTTCGCAAACGAAATCAGGCAGGCTGTTCTTGTGAGGAGGGGGCTCTTCATTCGTCGCCATGGCACGGTTGTAGCTGCACCACGACTCTGGTCCTTCAGGGCAGAGGCTGTGCTTCGGGGTCTCATCAGTCGACGACATGTGCTGCAGCGTGGCCTCGACCGCTCTCCTCATGGCTGGCACATCGTTCTTGTGGCTCCTCAGGGCATAGCCATAGTAATTGGTGATCTTTTTGATCTTGTCCTGCGTGAGCGTCCTTTCCCTCCAAGTGGTTCACCTTGGGCCTTCTTCTTGTCAACCAGTCCACGCAGGGCTGCCCCCATCCGCTTGTGCACGTGGTTGATGCAGTCTTTTTTTTCCACCTTCACAAACCCATACACTGCATCCTCTGTCAGGGCGTGGAAGGTCCGGCTGTCTCCATCCGATAGCATGGTCGTGTACCGCAGCTTGTGCTTGTCCAGGGACCTCCGGAACATACATAGGGCATCTTCCACTTCCATGCGGCCAGACTTGCAGTCAATGTTTTTTTGACACTCGGGAGTGTGTTTGGCTAGCCAGGCTGCATACCGTTCTTCGCTGAGTTTCGGTCCAGTTGAGCAGCCCAAGCAAAAGTTCGAGAGCACCATGTGGTCGATGACGAGCCCCGTGTACATCTCGATGATGCAGCCAACAGAGATGTGCGAGTTGTGTCCTCGAGTCAGCCAAGTACCATCAAAAACGACATCGATGTTCCCTGGTGGGCTGTCCATGTCCTTGTACAGTTCCTTGATCCGGGCCACACTTGCAGCCTCGCATTCTGTAGCAGTGGCATTGCAGGCTTGTACCATCATGTCCATGTGGCCTTGGTAGGTCTTATGGTGCAGGCCGCGGTGAGAAATGTTCATTGTAGCAAAGAAATCTGACAGGGCTGTTGCTCCTTTGCCAATGCTCTGAATTGCCTTCATTGCGCGAACGTTGACTTCGAACGGCGTTATCTTGGCATCACCAGTCACCCTGGGAGAAGAAAACTGTTCTTCGCGCAGGTCGCATATGGAGCACGCGAGGACAACCTTAGCACAAAGCCCATACTCCTTCCCCGGGGCCTTGGACACGGTCACGGTTTTCGCGCCGCACTCAGGGCAGGGCATGAGCCCAAAGAATGAGTTGATCACGCTCATGTCCACGATCATGAAGTCCGTGCCGCTGTCTTCGCCGTCGCTCACCAGGTTGACATCCAGCAGCTTGAACTTCCGTTCCGTTGCAGACTGCGACGCCAGACGCTCCTTCACATTCCCCGCATTTGCTGCATGCTCGGCAGACTCCTCCACGGAGTAGTACACCTGTGTCGATGCGGTCTTTGCTAGCACCGGAGACGTCGGCCGACGATGCGTTGACGCCGGGTGCACCGGAGTGAGACGCGAAGCTCGTTCCAGCAGAATCCTCCTTTTCGGGTTCAACGGACGATCCTGGCAGCGTGTCTTTCTTCGACGCCTTCTGACGTGCATTCCATGGACGCTTTCGTTTCTTGCCATACGCCTGACGCGTAGTTGTCTTCAGGCGAAGATCTCCAGGCATGCCGACAACAAACGGAAAGTCGCTGCGCCTACTGCGTTCCGTAACACGTTACGAAATTCCTCACGTGCGCCTTTACAACACGATCTGACAAAGAAAACACTAAATAGCAAAGAATAACACAAAATAAATGCACAAACTATTAAAATACTCGTACTAAAGTCTAAAAAAGCGATGGAAAAAGGAGTTGAAAGAGCACGAGCTGCACAACGGAATCGAGGAAGCAGACGACAGAGCGAACGCAGATCGGCGGCCACCCCGCGAAGCGAGGAATTCGGAGAGGAGGAAGGAGCGCCGGGAGATCGGAAGGCCAATGGGAGACGCGCATCTGGAGGAGCGCGCGCTTTGGCCAATCAGGGGCTCAGAAACGTCCGCTGGAAAACCCGCGAAAACGGAAGTTCTGTTCGAGCGACGCCATTTTGGAATGTCGCAAAATGAGGAGAAAGGAAACAGCTTCAAAACAAAACCAAGATGGCGGCCGCCAGACGTGTGGTTTGCAAATGGCGAGCGCGCGAAATGGGAGCATGTTTTGCAGTTTTGCGGGCATTTCACGTCTACCACGTCGTTATAAAGTAGATATTTAAATATTTCCCGATTGAATTTAGCGTTCATATGTCGTGAAGAGGTTCTTGAAAGTCTAAACATCCAAAAAAAGTGTTTTTCTAAAAAGCAATTTTTTTGCGATTTTTGAGCATTCTAGGACCCGCGTCTTCCCTTAGTCTTTTGAACGTGATGCCATAAGATAAAGACGGAAGGTCGCTCTGTAATAGCGCGGTTTACCGACAGAAGGGAACCGCGTAAACTTCATGTTGTCGCAGAATAGGCTTTCGGGCCCAGTTACATTGACTTTTGGAAAGGGTGCAAGCCCTCGGAATGTGTCTTGCCACACAAACACTCGTGTAGCTAGAGCACCCACTTGTGCTTTATGCCGCCACTCTCACATCGGGCTTCACCGCTTTGCGCCGGCTTTTCGGTGCAAAGTGGTCGGCGTAGAGCCAGTGTCTCCTCTATGAAAGCTTGCCTACCGCTTCTTAAAACATGTCGTCTGTGTCCTTTTCATAAAATATATTACGCCAACCCTGTTCTAAAAGACAAGCTCTATCTTCCTCCTTTGTTTGTTTCCCCTCGCATTGACCGTCACTTTGGTGTCGGACTTGACCGCCGTCGGACCCCTGCCCACGTGGACCCTTTCATGCCACGAACGTCGTCCGAACGGAACCACTTTCCGTCATCTATAGTATCTATAGTATCAATATCAATAACGTAAACCTTCTAATGTTTTATCTTTTCACTGCATTTTTTGTCATAGTGTTGTCCTATATTTTGCTTAATTATTTTGTTCCTTGCCCCCCCCTCTGCAATGTCTCTGAGCCCTGAGGGTGCCCAAAATAAAACATTCACGGGGTCTCTCTTACGTTATTCCTACGACGACTTGAAGGCAAAAGCTGAAGCGCCGACCTCGATGATAGCGAACCTCTGAAGACAGCGCGGCCTCTGGCGACGCACTTTTGGCGTCTTTAATCCCACGGCACGTCACATGGCCACTCTTTACCGCTGCCCGAGTGAGAGTGTCCTCCTCTCCCGCTGGGTTTGCGCCGATTCTGGCACAGGTAATGCCATCTCGTGGTCTAGTGGCGGACTGTGGGTTTTGGTACCTTTCGTGTCGCCGACGTGTTTTCTTAGCTTTCGTGTCGCTGACGTGTTTTCATACTTTTTGTGTTGTCGACGTGCTTTCGCTTAAGGACTTTGAAGGTCGACTGAACGATGAGACATAGAAGGCTTTAGCCTTAATAAATGAATAAAAAGCAGCCGACGTAGAGGACACCTCGGCTTACCCGGTGGGCTTGGAAGTTTGCCGGAGTGAGCGCTTGATATGTCCTTTGCTTTTATTTCAAACGCTTCGAAAATAGAGGGCGGACGCTTGTTGCGACAGGAGCACACACTCGGTATTTTACTCTGCGTTATGGGGACTTGTAATGAGATACATACACGAGGTGCATCCACACTTTGTCCAGAGTACTTGCAGACTAACCTGTTCAAAGTATCGCTTATTTAGTTATTGCAATCCACCTAAAAGATAATGAGAAAACCTGAAATTCAATTGTTATAACTGATTATCGTTGTGTCTGGACGAGGAGCTGATCATTTCTAGTCTAGAAACTCTAGAAACTGATCATTATAAGTGGTACATGGTTATAAGTGGATTTCACTCTTCTACATCTCCTAGTGGAGATTTTGTAGGGGTGGGAAAAATCATTGATCCGCCAGTCAACATCGGGAACAAGAAAAATAGCCGTGCCCAGCATTGAGAGCAGGATTGGTATGAAACAGCTCGGTCTAAAGGAAGCAGTCCTATAGGTTACTCTATGTTGCTGCGAAGAAATATGTGGGCATAGACATTTGCATCGCTAAATTTGTAAAATGTACAAAGAGAAATGTTTGTGAATTGCAATGAGGAAGTTTGCGCGAAAATAATGCATAGTCGGTTAAAGGGCAACTCCGCTCAATTCCCAAAGTTTCAGGATAATGAGTGATTTGCGTTAAAAGCCCTATTAAAAGACACTATGTCATTTTCTTCGCGAAAAATGGGATGTACATACAGTAGACTCCCGTTAAGGCGAACTCGGTTAAGCAGAATTCTCGGATATGCCGAACAAGGTAAGAACATTTGGTTGGTTTCCCATAGACGCAATGCAAAAAAAAATCGTTTAACACGAACCGCTTTGCGCGCAGATTTTGGTTAACTCGAACTTCCATATGTCCCCTTCGCGATGGCACTGCACCGACGGCGACGCCGTGCATTGCGCCGGCCGAGGTGTATGTCAGATGTACCGTAAAAACCCGCATATAATACGAGTTTTTTTTTTTTTAATTTTCAGCTTCGATGAGGCGCGATCTAACGCTGTTTGACGTAGTTTCGGTTTCGAAGCATTATGGCGCTCAATACAGCTATCATCATCATTAAAATCACAATGTCCGAGGCGCCACCATTCGTACACGGTCAGGCTCGGCAATGGCGTCGGCGCGAAAATAATCATCGGTCGCCTACAAAAGAAAAGTTCTTTTGGTTGCAGAAGACAGGTAACAGTGCTACCGGACGACAATTTGCCGTAAATGAGGGCAGCATCCGCGGATGCTGCCCTCATTTACGACAAAAGCAAGCTCTGTTCACGTGCAACAGAACGAGAAGAAGCTTTAGGTGCCCAAAGAATGCCGTGTTCGCCGACGTCGAGGCAAGTCTCAGCGACTTTGTAAAAGAGCAGCGTGAACGGCACCTCGCCGTAACTTTGTAAAAGAGCAACGTGAACGGCACCTCGCCGTAACTTTGTAAAAGAGCAGCGTGAACGGCACCTCGCCGTAAACAGCGAACTGCTGCATGAGAACTTTGGCGAGCCGACATTGGGTTACTCGCTTTATGCGCCGCACCGGGTTTTCACTGCGTCCGCGCACGCTGGTCGCTCGCTCTTTCAAGAAGTGCGGGATTTCAATTGCACTCGACGGCGCTGAAGACTACTGCCTTTGGGAGGAGGCGTCGTACAAGGAGTCTGATGGACGTTATGACAGTGATTAAGGTTCAATTATGACATGTGGTCCATGTTTTCTCAGGAACATGGGCCACATGTCTTTCATCGCTAGACACCGATTTGCCCGGAGGAGGAGGCAGTCAAAGATCACCGAATGGATCGGTTCCCCCACCAGTGGTGTGTGAAACATTTTTTTTTCTTCTTTTGGCACGGTGAGCCAAATAAATGTCCCTTTTTAAGTATCCCTTCATCGTAGGCCTTTTCATTCTGTGTTTATTGGTCCCCAGCATGATAATTAGGGCACTTCTGTTACGGGTTCGTCTTAAAGGGAGTCTACTGTATATTTTAAAACTAATTTTAAGCAGGAGGAGAAATCGAAACTGAAACTTTGGCTCCGTCCGGCATCATTTGCCTCGGGCCGCCAAGAGCATGGCTATCACGTGGTACGAGGTGTCATGTGATCCACTACACAACGACGGGCGTGTGTTAGGCGCAAGTGTCGTCTGCACCGCACTCTTGACCACGTTCTGGTGTCTACGACTTCAACGACGTCTGCACAACTGCTGCATAAGTCTGCGCACATAGTGTCCGTAGTGTGGACAAACTCCGCAACACAATAATCCCAGACGCTTAGACAACGACGACGATTGTGATATGGGAGACGGCAGTAACAACGGGACCACGGCGGGGCGGCCAGACGGTTTTCAAGAAGCGGGCTGCGCAGTCGCGTTCAGCCAACCACATGGACACCGCTGAGTGCCAAGAGGACACGTTGCTGACGTCACCCGTTACGCATGCCTGGAGAAGTAAAAACGAGCAAAAGGGGGCAATGGTGATGACATTTGGCTCAATGTTGGCTACGCCCACGACTTAGCCTTGACTGCGCTGTTGATTGCACCTTAATTCGTCTGCTTGACTCGGCCGATTTCGGCAACTTGGCGAGTTGCAAAGTTAGCCGGACCATTTAAGAAACATTTAGACAGAACTACATCGTAATATTTGACGTGTGGTAAGATTTAGACAGAACTACATCGTAATATTTGACGTGTGGTCTTCCTGGGTGATACTGAAAAGGTCTGTATTGTTTTTTCAAAAACAAAAGGGAAGCAGAGTTGCCCTTGAATTTTACGACGTCATTCGGCAGAGAATTCCAGTCGTGTATCGTCCTCGGGAACGAGGCAAGTTTAAACAGACTTATCTTGCTCGCACACTCTGACAGTGCCACGTCGTTCCGTGTCCTAGAGGTGTAATGTGGAAGAGGGTGGTGGCAAATATACTTTGTTTTGTCAAAGTTGTTTCGTAAACTAAACGAAAATTTTAGTCTATCGAGCCTATGCCATACTTCCAAGCGCCGTCGAAGACCAAAGCGTACAGTATACGGAACACAGATTTTGGTAACCCGCAGTTGCGTCTCAACGTGGCACGGTCGCACACTACTGTGTGAAGAGGCTTGTATACTTAAAAGCTGTACTCAAACTTTTAACGTAGAACGTATTTTATGGGTCGTTTTCTGTGAGAAAATTGCCACCAACGAGCATCACGAAGGGGTCTCGTGAACAAAACACTGGGAGCGTCACACGACATTACCGTAAAATTCCGAGCGAACACCGTAAAATTCCGAGCGAACGCCCACCCAAAATGAAGAGATAAATGGTGAAAAACATGGGGTGGGCTATCTTTGGGGATGCCTCAGCAAAATTTTATCAGAAATAATGATAAGAACCGGGGCACCCGCTACAAACCGCGTGACGCGGGAACTGATACTGCAGATCACGGACACGGCGAATTCGCGTTTCACGATTCGATAAACACGCCGGAATTCACTACGAACTCCTGTGTCACGGGAAAGGATACCGCAGGTTGCAGACGCAGCAGATTCGCGCGTTTCACAGCGCGATGGACCCGCGGAAACTCGCCGAGAACTCGCATCTCACAGGAACGGATACCGCGGAAACCGATATTGCGTGCGCAGGTCGCGGACGAAAACGCGGGAATCCACTGCAAACCCGCAGGTCACGGAAACAAATCAAGCAGATCGCGGCCGCAGCAGAATCGCATTTCACGATGCAATAATACACGCGGAACAACTCGCGCGTGTTACAGCTAGGAATCAATATCGCGGGCAAAAGAGCGTCACCGACATTATGCATATATATATAAAGCTTACAAAGTCCCACGTAAAATCAACATAAGAAAGACGCGCGGGGCTCGAACATGGGTCTCTGCAGTGGCAGTCAGATACTATTGGGGAGGAGATCAGACCGTGGCGCCCCAAGTGGCTAACTTTAGAACTGCACGGATGGGGACAGGACGCTGCGTCAGCATTCGTCCGGTGTTCATGTTCTCTGGTCGACCGAGGGGGAAGAGGGGCTCTTTTGTTACCACTCCGGCCTGCGTGAACAATGCAGCATGAACGGTGCAGATGCCCGGCTAAGCACAAAAGCCAAAGTGGGTCAAGCTCGCATTCTCTGATGGCAGCTTTCGGGAGAGATTTGGAACTAACAATAGACGTCACTTAGTTTATTGTTAGTATTTTTACGTTACACTGTGCGCTGTGCTGTATTGAAGATGACGTGGACATGCCCACAAGGCCTGTGGGCATGTCCGCAGACATTGGTGTTGGGTAAGCACCGAGGTGTGGGGACGACAAATGGGTAAGAGCGCCCCCTATAGTTTAATCTCCTCGCCAATAGCGACGGAGCTGCGAGTACAGCTGCTCTGGAAGGTTAAGCGATTTTGTTTGAATGTAAACGATTAGCGAGATTGGCACGTCTTGAATGAAGATAGTAAAAATAAATAAATAAAAATATAAAATAAAAAAAAAATGAAAAATTTAGCACAAACCACACACAGAGTGTAGTTTGTGCAGGACACTTTCTGTGCCCCCCTGGTCATGGGGACCACGATGAAGCTTTAACGATTTTCCAAAAGATGCTCGCGTGCTTCTCTGGGTGCCCAGGTGCCCAAGGACCTGTCCAAGGTGAGCCCCGGCCAGACACCCATCCCGGACCTGGCCCACTTTGTGCTGGGCCTGGAGAGCTGCTCCCACCAGGACCCGGACTTCATTGCGTTCTGCGTGCTCAACATGATCATGGGCGGAGGGGGCTCCTTCTCCGCGGGGGGCCCGGGCAAGGGCATGTACACCCGCCTCTACACCAACGTCCTCAACCGGTGAGGGAAGCCCCGTCTCCCCCTCGTTGCAACGGCGCCGAGAGGGGCGGAAGGAAGCCAAATCCTTTTGTAGCTGTACCGTAATACCCCGAGTCATCGCCCACACCACTTTTTGGGCAAATACAGTAAACTTTCAATTGAGCAAACTTCAAGGGACCCACGGAAATTGTTCACTTAACTGAAAGTTCACTAAACTGAATATATTCGCTAGAATAGGGAACAGCATAGGGCACAGCACACATCGAGTCAAAGGTGTGAAATGCAATTTTTGCAGTCACGTACATCGATATATACAAAGTGCATAACAGTTACGTTGCTGCCTTTCCCATTTTGAAAAAAAATCAAATTTTCATTTGCATCTGCGCTTTTGAAGTGTATGAAGTAACAAAGCTGTCCAAAGAGTATGTTTTTCGGCACTTCCTCTGGCACAGCTTGTTGCTGTGACGAAGCCTTACTGCAATGGCATCGTCCACTGGCTGGAAATATCCCGTGCAGTGTCATTTCCTGTTGGGTTTGAATGCAGTTTCTCCTTCAAGCTTCGACTTTTGCTTCACTATCGTTGACAACGTCGACGGTGGAATCCCATAGTACTTGGCAACGTCCACTTGCCATTGACAGTTGTCCAGATGCTGAAGAATTTTGCGCTTGTCTGATACAGTGCCGTACATGAAGAGAGTCTGGCCAGTGAGTGTGTCAACGAAGGCGCTGGAGAGAAGAAAAGTGAATTAAAGGGAGGAGAGCGTTAAAGGAGAGAGAAAGAAGGGAGCAAAGAGGGGACGACCCTCCATTTTGACGCTACGCTGTCGGCGCGCCGAGCACTGTTGAGACTGTGCGTCGTCTGCTGCGGGCTTATTTTTTTTTCGCCCGAATAAAACTTTGCGTCCAAACATGGAGAAACTTTATTCATTCATTCATTCATTCATTTATTGTACCCTTAAGGGCCCTTCTTCAAGGGCATTACATAAGGGGGGGGTCATACATGAAAAAAAACCAAAAAAAAACAAAGCACCAGGTGTTGCAGCTAACAATGCTGCACTTGCGTAAGATGTGAAAAAATACAATGATTGATTCTTAGTAAAAACGTGAAATTATAGCATCACGAAACAAGCTGGGGTCATCAATGGCCACTATATCAGGTGGCAGGTCGTTCCAGTCTATGATGGTCTCTGGGAAGAAAGATTGGTTAAAATAATTAGTGGGACCAGTGATCCGCGACACATGGCGTGAGTGGTTTAGCCGTGATGATGATCTGCTAGGAGGAAGAAGCAGTGAGGAACGTAGTATTGGGTGAAAATGGTAAACCTTATGAAACAAACTTAAGCGTGTTATTTTACGTCGTACATTGAGAGCTTGGATATCGAGCTGATGTTTGAGAGATGAAACACTAGTCGTTGGGAAATAGTCGTTTAGGATAAATCTAACAGCACGATTTTGGATGGACTCAAGATGGCTGATGTGATAGGCTTGGTGTGGGCTCCAAATGGCCGATGCGTATTCCAATTTCGGTCGCACCTATGTTTCGTAGGCCAATTTTCGTGAGAGGGCGCTTCTTTCAAATTTCGTTTGATGTACCCCAGAGTCCGGGAAGCTTCTGCCACAATAGTTTCGATGTGGTTATTCCAGATTAGATCACTTGTCAGCGTTACACCGAGGTATTTATAATGGGATGTAGAGTCAACGTTAGCTATTTAAGCCAGCGAGGAATAACACTATCATTTTCTTGCCAGAGCCTGCCAAATAAAAAGAGAAAACCGAAATTTTGACGTCGATCCCATGCATTCCGCTTTGAATTTCGCCGGGCGAATGAATGAAAATGGCGGCCCTTCCCGCTCAGCTGCGAGCAGCCGGGAGTTCACGCGCATACGCTCACGCCTCTCACGCTGCGCCGCGGACTGACTGGCTCACTCGGGAGGGAGGCGCTATGGCGGCGAGATCATAGACTGGCCAAACTCTCCCCATATACGGCTCTGGTCTGATAGAGACAACCGCTTCCATTTCGTCGTACTCATTACGAAAGTGGGCGCACAAACTGCCGTCCTGCCGTCGTTACCCAAAACTATGTTGGCCGAACGGAACCGATGACAAAGAAAAAAACAGACACACCACATGGTTCGTTTTTGCCTACCGCACCGCCGCTTTGCCTCGGCGGCGCTGTAAATGCCAGGGATGATACGTCCCCACTACAGCGGCAGCAGCGGCGGGGCGGCAGGCATCGGCTATGCCAGCACTGCAGAGCACAAGGCTTCGTTGAACTGATTGCAAAAATAATCCTGGGTCCATCGATCAAGAACTGAAATATTCGCTATTCCGAGATTCATTCATTCGTTTAAAGGGGGGGGAGGGGGGTTGCAACGATTTCCGGACTTTGGTCAAAAACTTGTGGAAGTTGCCCTCTGACACTTCTGAAGTAAAAAACAAACCCGTTTTTGCTTGCGTGTCGTAGATGTTGCATAAAAAAAAAAAGATTAATATTAGCATTTCTGGCACCCCTCAACTCACTCCCAGACTTCAGGGTCACACCTGGTCGCACTCCTAGTGACGTCATTCGGAGTGCCGTGTAGGTTCCTGTGTGCTCTCTCGGAGGACGCTTCCTCTCCCTCTCTCTGCTGACATTAGCGGGCGTTAGGCTGCAGCTTAGAGCCGAGCGAGGTCACGTAAGCTTCTCGCCGTACAGTGTAAGCTCATTACAACAGACCTGGTTACAACAGACATTTGTATAAAACATACTGATTTGTTAAGTTCGGTTGGTTTTCTTCTACATATCATTGACTTAACTTCATGTCTGCATACAACACTTCTCTTACAACAGACCGAAATCTTGGTCAAAATCAAGGTCTGTTATAACGAGCTTAGACTGTAGTTTCTTCGGCTGCCACTTGCGGCTGCAGGTGGGGGAAAAAGCTTGACTTTTGCTTTGCAATTCTGCAGCGGTATCGCAACATTTTGTAACGAAGGAGATGTTTTATGTATCCTCCGGGACACGATAAACAACGTCAAAATGACGACATGCAAATTCTTTTAATCATAAAATCGTTGCACCCCCTCTTTAAGGAGGGACGTGAAAATCGGATCGCAAAAAGTGTGCAAAAAAACGTTCAGCCTTTCCACTCTCGTGAAGAAGGAAAACCAGCGGAGCTGTACTCGATACACTTCTTCTCTTCTCGTCCGACACGCCGCCGATCGTGGATACGTCTCTGGCGACCCAGAGTCGGTTGCACACGGCGCACGTGACGCCAAACGGGTAATCCACGAACTCCCTCCGGAACATCGCCGTCGCGCCCGGGAACTGTTCAGCCGGCGTGGAGTGCAGTCGTCGCCGGGCGTCGCGCTAGCGCTTGGCCTCCGTGGCACGATCGTCGTCCGTGGCGTTGGCCCGCCGGCTCCCTTTACATCGCTGGTTCTGTTCTCGGCGGCGGCTTTCCAGGCGAGCGATGTGCTCTTCTTTGACAAGGGAATCTGAAGCGCTCAACACAGTGGAAGTCGAGGCGACAGCGGCTTTGCGGCGGTTACGGACCCATTCGCGCTGCTGCGTACGTCGCCGCTCCTTCCGCAGCCTGTCTCCTTTCCCCTAAAGGGCGTGCGGCTGACCCATCCTAAGTCCAAACCGAAACTGATAAGAGCGTAGGAAACAGCGCGCAAAGCAGACGAGGACGAAGAAACACACGTGACGAGCGCTGCGCTCGTTGCGTGTGCTTCTTCTTTGTCGTCGTCTGTATTTCGCGCTGTTTCCTACGATGAACGATGATTTCCAACGCGCCGCCCAACTATCTATTCTTTTATGATAGCTGGAAAGGTTGGCGCCATCTACGAGCGACGGCGGCAACCATATTGGTTGTGTGCTTGCCGCCGTCGCTTATGAATGGCGGTAGCTGTCCAGAGGCGTTTTTGTCAACAAGCGTTTTGTACTGGACACGATCCTTGGGAACCTAGCCCTTAACAGCTCCGCTGTAAAAAATGTTTTTTAGAAATACAAAGTTTCGGCATCGTCGGTTCTTTATGTATGTGATTGCAAAGTTTTTTTTATCTAAAAACAAATCACACATATCCTTAATGAGCAACTATATCGGTGCAGCTAGCGAAAAAATTACCTCATAAACGCGAGAAATGTGCATGTTGTGCATGTTTTAAGCCTTTGTATCTCTGAAACGGGGCGATGAGCGTGCCTTATGTCAACAATACCTAAAAATATGTCCTTCGTGTATTTTCTCGAATGTTACAAAACCGAGGGGTGGGCGGTTATCATGGAATTGGCAGGTGCTGGGTATTACACGGTAGGTGCGTTGCCGGGTGATTGCTTGGTCAACGAGCGCAGACACGGTGGCATCAGATTTGGAAAGCTAAATAATTGGTTCGAAACATACTTTTGGCTCGGAGCCCACGGGCCTATCTGGAGAATTGTATGTTATCCTCAAACACTAGTAGTGACACTAGATTCCCACCTAATTGATTGAATGACTGGTTGATGGGTGTTTGCAACACATCTCTATGGATGTCCCACCTTCCATTCCAGGTATCACTGGATGTACAATGCCACAGCATACAACCATGCTTACGGAGATTCAGGCATCTTCTGTATCCACGCCAGTGCCGACCCATCGCAGGTGAGACTTTTATTTCCACATCTTTTTTATGTTTGGTAGTGAACTTGTGGGAATTTGGACTGATTTAGCTCGACTTTGCATTTAAGTTTATGCTATTGAAGTGTTTGGGTGACTGGATGATCATTAGGGGAGTATTGCACTTTCCATGAAATTCCAATTCAATGCCCATTCATGGTGAAGAGAGAAATGGGTAGAAAATATGGGGTGGCTATCCTTGTGGATGCGACCGCAACGTTTTGTCAAAAATGGGCCATGTGACATGGCAACTGGTACCACAGATCGCGGACACGGGAAATCTGCGTTTCACGGTGCGTTCGGCATGTGGCAAGTCGCTACAATTTCACAGATTGCACATGTGGTGAAGTCGAGTTCTGTGGCGGAATAAACGTGCGGGACCTTGCCACAAACTTTCGTGTCGTGGGAGCCGACACTGCTGCTGGCGAATGCAGCAGATTGACGTTTCACGGTGTGACAGATGCACTGGAACCCACCGCAAACTTGCTTCTCACGAGTACCAATACCACAGATTGCACAATTGATGTGATTCCCGTCGAACATATACTATATACCGTAGAATACCGCGCATCCACCCATTCAACACTAAGCATCCATTCCAAAATTTGCAACATCTGAGAAAATATGTACCGTAAAATACCGGGCAAGCGCCCACTCAAACTTTAGAGATAATCGCAAAAAAATGGGGGATGGGCACTTGTCCGGTCATCAAATTTACATATAAATGTACTGTGCGTATCTTCTCAGATCTTACAAATTTGGTAATGGGCTCTTAATGTGGAATGGGGCAGATGCGCGGTATTCTACGGTACGATACATTTTAATGTAAAATTGATGACCGGACAAGCGCCCATCCCCCATTTTTTCGCAATTATCTCCAAATTTTAAGCGGGTGCATGCCTGGTATTTTACGGTTTATACATAAATATTTGCTTGTCAAATATTCTCGCGAAGAGCCAATAAAACACAAGTGCATTCAGTAAAGAAAGCAAACACCTGTGCAGCACAAGCAAGTCTTTTAGTTATTAATCAAACAAAAAATTGGAAAAAAAAAAAAAAAAAATTCACTACCTATATTTTTAGTCTTTTGCCCTGTCTTTTCGAAAAATTATAGATCCACCATCGTTAGTTTACCTCGCTGACTAGAGTTTCGAATTTCAGCCGACATGGCCAGATACAGTAGAAACTCTGGATGTGCTCTAGTTTTATACACTTACAAATTCTGTTCCCATTGAGCTCCCGTAGGGATATGCATATTTCACATTTGTTTCAATTGGCTGCCCGGTTTTTTCTGTTCAAAATCTACTGTGCGATGCAGCCAAAGCAATGCAGTGTGCAACAATGGCCACGCCTTTCCTTTTACACCGTTACCCCCCTTCTCTTTACCTTTGTGTGCGGTGCCTCTTACCAGAATAGTCTTGATTCGAGCTTTCACAATCGCCCATTCGTCCTTTCATTCTTTTCTGGGACGCGCACGAGTGCTTCTGTTGCTCTCCGTTCCCCTGGTTCCGCCAGTTTCATTCCACGTGGAGTTGAGAGTTCGTAATCACGCACCGCCCGGCCCAGAGCACTCCGAGCTTCACCGCTTTGCACCGGCATGCTAGGAGCGGCAGCTGACATGGAGGAAGCGCCTGGGTCGGCTCGACGGGCTCGAAAAATTGGCTTACTCTTACCTATGTGGTGCGTGGAACAGTTGTCCAGCAGTAGACACACTTTGCGGCCGTCATTCTTCATCGCCTCGTCGAAGTCGTCGAGCCATCCGCGGATGATGTCGCGGATGGCTCGACGTGTATTCGATTTCGATGTCCCGAGCACCTTTGAGGCATCGCGGCTTCTTGCTTTTTCCAAATGTGAACGGCATCCGCTTGTCACTTGCATCCATGTTCGCACAGAGAGGAATCGTGACCTGCATCTTGCTCCGTTTTCCTCCGTGGCATCAACCTCCTTTTAGGGCCAGTGTCCTATTTGGGAGCATCTGATAAAAAAAAAAAAGAGCAGTCTCATCTGCATTGTGAATGTCAGCTGGTTTGTACCGCATCACGATTCCTGGCAGTTCCTTTTCGACCCAAGTGACAGCTTCAGGCACGTCGGCTGACGTCGATTCGCCGATGCTGTCGGTACCAACGCCAATGATCAGTGAACGTCGGTGGTGCTGCTGTTATGCCGTGGTAACTTTTTGCTCGGCATTTTATGTTCACCCCACGAGATATGTTGGGACGCCCTTTCCCCGTGAAGTAACTTATCAAGCGCTTGCGTTTGCGCAGAACCTTGTTGTTTTAATCTGCAATTTTATTGCGAAGAAGTCTTTTAGAGGCTATTTATTTATTGCCTTCTATGGCAATGACGCTTCGTTATATTGAAGCAGCAGCAAAACAAGCTTTGTTATATTGAGATTAAAAATACATGGGGTTC
>JABSTQ010006747.1:0-42992 GCA_013358835.2 Ixodes persulcatus
TTAATTATGCCTGAGAAGTTCTCGGGCGATCAATCCAATAAAAATAGGTGGGTGTTAACCGGCGAAAACACGCGCGCGAAGTTAGGTGGAGCTACACGCTCGAAACTTGACTGCGCGATGCTAGAAGCGTACTTCAGTGACCACAAGGTGGTGTTTGTTTGTGGCTAATAATATTGCATAAGACGTTCAGGCAGCCACATCAGCAAAAGATAGCGGATGATGCATACACGCTGTTTCGCCGTTCACTGGATTTCAAACGTAAGCGGGCGATTCTCGAAGTGTTCTTCAGTTACCACAAGGGTGCCCTAGTTTTTTTGTTTTTTTTTTCAAATACATATATTGAATAGCTTCACAAAATTTCATGTATTTAAACCTTCTTTGGTTCCAAAACGCTATGGAATTTTCGTCAGGTGTGTTACTCAGTTTAATACAAAAAAAAGGGGGGGGGGGGGGGGCTGATGGGGACTGGTGCGCGCTCGCACCTTTACAGTTCATTCAGTACATCTGCTGCCAAATGACACATTAGCGGCTCCGATCTAACACCTCACACTCTAAGAAAAAATGAAGGACAAAGGTAGCATCGGCGCGTCTTCCTCCCTTCTACTGACGCGCCCCCAAGCACACATGAGAAGGGAGGAACGAGACGTTTTTATCCTTCTCCAGGCAGACGGGAGAAAACTTTCGCCCTCCCGACTCATGTTCTTTCGGTTTAGTTTTTCGAGCACGTCGCGCACGTTGTTTAATGAATGTTGAAGAGTTCATTGAGCCTCAGCGGCAGCAAAGGCCGCCTGTAATTCCGTCTCCTAGTCCAAACGTGCAGAACATTTCGGTTGCATCGACGTCTTTACCACTAGTTTTATCAAACGAGCAAACGAAACCGCTAGAAACAGCGATGTTCCTGTAGCAGCGCCAGCAGCGCTACGTACACTGGGTAGGATGGCCGTCTCCGGATTGCGGGACCCACGCGGAACTGTGGCGACGTTTTCGACATTATGGAAATCGCAGGAACAGTGTCCAAGACAGACAGGTTTTGCTGCCGGCTGCCTGGGTGCCCTCGTGCTGAGTTCGGTTCTGCTTTCCGATGCCGAGTGTCAACCGGCAATCAATGTGGTTCTGTATTTCTGCGTGTCAGCAACATCGTGATGGCAGTGTTGTGGATTGTGAACAGAAGACTGGAATTATCGCCGATAAGACCGTGCGTTCGCATATCAGTGGTGTAACAACAAGCTGCGATTACGAAAACTGTCGGACATTGATGCCGCTGGTCAAAGCGTGATCGGAGGGGCGGGGGGTCGCAGGTTGACATTTCGCTTTACATTAAAGAGTTTAAGACCACTTGAGGCGCTCTGGGGAAAGGACAGAACAGTACGAAATTATTACGGAAAGTACGTATATTTACAGTGTGCAATTTTAGCATTAAAAAGTAGTAGGTAAAATTGGAAAAAGATCTACCCTTTATTTTGTTGTTTAAATATACTACGGCTCCTCGAGAAACTGCCTTCCAAGTGGCCCTCGGGGATGACCGCTAGAGGTTTTCGAGCTCGCCACGGCGTAGCTCTGTACACTTAACACCTGCCGCAAGTCGCGTCTTTGACTGCATTCAAGTTGATCGAAAAGCGATTTCTCTGCGCGTGAAGCATCACTTCCAGCTTAGTGAATATCCACTCTACAGAGGTTAATTCAAGACGTCAATCACAGCCGTGCGCGAACAGCACAAATAGAAAAAAAAAAAAAAACACTACAATAGAAATACTGGCTACGACGTTCCGTGCGGGGAAACAAACTCATGACTTGGAACCGCATTGGAGCGGCTTGATTTATTGGCTTTCAAATAATTACGGGATGATCGGACGTTTTCTTTTTATGAAAATATTCATCCCCTGAGCCATTCAAAATACTCTCAGAGGTATAACATTGCTGGAAAAAAATCAACATGGTAAAAATATTTTTGATTGCTTAGGGCCTTAGGCAGTCACCGAGAAATTCCGTACGTTCAAAACGACCAGTATAAAAGACTGAAAAGCAGAGCTCGGGTGTTGTGATCGGGCTAGTGTGCCGTTGTATTGATGTTTGCATGTGCCATGTACGTGTATGCGCTAAATGTATGTTCACCTGATGCTTGTGTTATGCCTAATATGTCTACATGTGTGTAGAATAGAGGTTACCGAAGATCTCGAAGCACAATAGTGGCGTGAGGATATAAAAATAATTTTGTAGTACATGAATTGGGCGGTACCTAGCGCCACCTAGCCTAGCTACGTGCAATTACTCTGCTTGACCCTACCATCTGGTGGCATGCGATTTGACCTTCTTTTACGCTAGGCGATGAACAGCGGCTTCGAGTTTGTTCTTTTGAGAGTGGCTTTTGGTTTCGCGGATTGGTTTGCCATTCCTCCGTGATGTGCGGTTGACGAAGGAATTGTGACCCGAGGAGCAGCAAAGTTAAGGAGTAAAGCGCGCGAAGTAACTGGGTATCGGTTGTCTCCGTTTAACATCGCTGTGCTGACGACGAGACGACTGAGTAACTGCTTTTGAAACGCAAGTTTCTGTACCTGCGAGAGGAATCTAGCTTCGGAAATAAACACAGTTCGCGGTAAGCTCGTATTACGCTTTCATTTGCTGCTCCTCTTGTCCCGTACAAGATACGTAGCGTCCTCGTTCAGCCTTATTGAGCTCAATTTGCTCGATTCGGGGCCGCCATAATGAGATGCAGGCGACGAAAGAACTTTGCTTTCCTGCTTCAGGGATGAATTAGTTTCTCCCTTTCTAAAGGAACATTGGTTACAAGACCGTTCCTCCCCTTAGGGAGGACTATCGATACCCTTTTTTCTAAGAGTGCAGCTGTCGCTGTATTTCACGTTACGAATTGCGTAAATGTTTACCATTTTTTAATTTGTTTTGCAAATTATACAATAAAGCTGTTATCAAATCCGCTTGCGCGTCGGAACATTCCCCCCTAGGCCATCAAATTAGCAAGTACACTTCTGTTTAAAGAATATTAAGGAAATAATACCAAATATATGTCTTCTTACACTATCAGAGTAAAACACGAAAAAAAAAACGCTAATAAAGTTTCATTTTTTCTGTGTACTAACTAAACATTGGAGTGACAGAAACATGTATGCGAGCAACGTCGATCGTTTGACGTTATCGTCATGTACATCATCATGCACATCATTTGGTATCGCGTACTTCCTTGTTTAACTCGCATGAAAGTGTTTAGTATAATAGGAACGAAAATTTTTATATCATGGTATATTTCGATACATAAAGAAAGGCAGCTATAACAAACATAGTGTGTCCAGACGTCCCATGATTGGAGAACTACAATGTTGCGATGCGACAAAAGTAACGCGATTAAAGGCGGCACGTGGACGAAAATCAATTACATAATTATAGAGTGATTCGCGAGCAGTTAGATTCACGAAAACATAACGCATACACCATTCATTCTGCACTAGGGATCGAGCAAGAAGTTCCCGGAAGGGGTTAAAAAAGCTTTATCGTGACGGCGCGAAGAAGCCCTTCTAGGCGGTCTGCTAGAGAGGAATGCTGCTGACTAGAGAAAGTCTACTGACTTAAAAACAAAAGTGACCCTAAGTAACGGAGACAGTCAAATTATTTAGAAAGTCTGAAATTATTGCATTCAGCGACGCGCACACGCCCACAAACTTAAAGTAAGTTTCGCTGGAGAGTACGACCACGGTGCCTTCGTGACAAATATTTTATATCAAGCGCTAGCCATTTCCCAGTGTGAACAAAGTCATCTCTGCACCGCATAAATGTGATACATTATAGAGGAAAGTGAGCTGAACAACGTACATTATATTGCCAACAGAGTAGTGAAATAATAATACCATTAAATGAAATAGTGATATCTCATTTATTTATCAGATTTATATCTTCCTTCTCGAGACGAGATATACCAACACCACCTAGACAGAAGGCCTCCGCACGCGTCATCATCGTCAGATCGATCGAGGCGTGAGATTGGGCACGAGTGCTGTGTCAGTCTTCGGTAGGGACTCGTGTCCAACCAGCGCGTCGAAGGTCGAGCTCGGGCCCAATAGCCGAGTTACGGCGATCAGACTCTGATGACGTTTTATAGAGGGAGGTGAGATCATGCGGAGGCCTTCTGTCTAGGTGGTGTGGGATATGCACTGCTGAAGTTCGGCAGGTAATGCGAATTGTGTCCAGCTATTCGGTTTTGATTTTGTTAATTCAAAGTATTGAGGAACCTCAACTTTTTTTGCCTCATCTATAACCCCGGATGCGCAGGTTGCAGCACACAGGTAGGTTTAGTGAAAGTCATTTTGGCGTAGAAGAATGTATCTTATTCCTGCAGATTTAGTTCGAAGACCGCACACGGAATGGACAACGTTGTTTCATCTGAGCTGGGTTATTATTTCATCGCTATTTGAGCCTGTCTTACGCAGAATATATACGACAGTCCCTTGGTTGGTTTCACCATGAGTCACGTAGCCACGTGATGTCAGTGGTGGGATAAAGTGTCACATCCTGGTGTCGTAGGATTTCACGTGACGAATTAAAGTGGTGATGCGGGCGAGTTGGTTCATGTATGCAGGAGAAATGCTCAGTGCAAAAAGGTGAGACAGGTAAAAGCAGAAGCAGAAGGACAAGCGCTCAGTCACAACTAACATATACGAGGGGCGTTCATAAAGTTCGTATCATTGTCCCGAAGGAATAGAGATTCAGCAATCAAACTCGAGTAGGAGTTAAGAGTTTCTGTTATAGAACTCCTCGTTTTGAGTGTTCAGAAATCGCTCAACTTCAGCAATCACTTGGTCGTCGTCATTGAAATGCTTTCCTATTATTTGGCCAAACTGGAAACGACTGCGCCATTTAACCAAAGTGTCATGAACTGGGGCGTTATCCCCGAACAACGCCCACGAATTGGAATGAATATCCATGGCATTGCTTCCCTTCAAATGAGAAAAAACCGCTCACTGCATGTGCTTGGGGGTGTATCTCGAAACAACCCATTCCGATTTGAACCCTTCTCGTTTGAACCCATTCGCGAAACGCCCTTCACGTTTTAACCTTTCGCGTTTCAACCCTTTCTCATTTATACCCGTCACATTGAACCCATTCTGATCTGAACCCTTCTCGTTTGAACCCATTCGCAAAACACCCTTCGCGTTTCAACCTTTCGCGTTTCGACCCTTTTTCATTTGAACCCGTTCTCATTTGAACACCGTATTTGAACAAAGGGTAGTGAGGTACAGAAGGAAGAAGAAACAGTTGTGGATGAAGGTTGAAGATGAAGCGAAGGTGGTACATAGGATGCTGAAAATTGGTACCATATCGTGCATAGCCCATGAAAAATTTTCCTTATGCCTGCGTGCCGCCCCGAGTTTGTTGACGTAGTTACCTGGGCACATGGTGACATGGGAACGTGGTTTCAAAAGTGCTAGCGCTGGTACTTAATTTTTTCTCTGGCGCTGTTGATGTCGTTAATTTGTCGTCTTGTGGAGCGGATGGATCATTGTGCTCTTCATGTGTTATTGATTGTAAGTACCGCAGAAAGATTCCGTGATCATGATGTTGGATTAATTCGGGTTCGGTGGTCACGTCGAGAATGCGAGTATTATATGCATACTCTTTGAGATGATCACGTCTACGCTGGGGGTTGTTCATTGTTCCAATGCTGGGGGGGGGGGGGGGGGGGGGTGGGGTGCACGCCATAACGCAGACAGGCGATGGGAGCTGCGGTGTTGTTTTTTTTTCGAAATGTGCAGGTACGGATGTTGCGTGGCTTGAGGGCTTTCTTACCAGGCACAGCTTTCTTTCTTCATTTCGGTCGTGAATCATCGGATGCAAATTATGCTCATCTGGCATGTCCTGTGAGGATATCAAATTATTTACAACCGGTGTCGGAGTGGTCCTACAGGTCTACGATCATTGTATATTTGCCTATGCGTTGTCCATCATGTCATGGATCGGCATGACCCAGGGACGCAGCCAGGGAGGGGGGGGGGGGGGCATGGGGCCCGGGCCCCCCCCCCCCGCGAAATCTGACATTTTGCTGGGACCTCCTCTCCCCCCTCCCCCTCATACAGCATTTTGTCATGGGTGCCCCCCCCCCCCCCCGAAACAAAATTCTGGCTATGTGCCTGGCATGCATGACCTCTAGATATCATTCTCAAGATGCATTTCAAGTAGGGCTGAGAAATTGATCGATTAACCTACCGATTAATCGCTTAGTGATTTAATCGTGATTAATTTTTTTAACCGGTTAATCGGTAAAATGTTGACGAACCTAAAAAGGTAAAAACTCAGCGCTTTCACCACGTAGACGTGGACGAGTACACCTGTATGAAGGGCAAACTTTAGGCTAAAGTTTAGCCTAAAGTAAGCTGTAGGGGCGAGATTTGTAACTCAAGACAATTGCAGTAGGTTGCACGTGTCCCGTCCATTTCAACGCCGTTCGAGTGTTCGTTTAGCGCAGCAGAGACTATTGGGAACAATCGAAGGAGGTTGTTCTTACCGGAAAATATCAACGAGCCTCTTTTGCTCATGCAGCTGAAGTAATAACCTGTGAGTGTGAGTGTCTTTGAACTGTTCTGAACTACACATGGAGGCTGATTCGAAATCCAAATGGTATAGTCCGCCGTTTGTCACAAATTCAACAAAAAAAAAGTTTTTTTTAAACATTTTGTATGATAATGAGCGAGGCCGAATAATCGATTAATCAATCGATTAAACGGTTGAGATTAATTGGGTTCAACGTTTCAATCCACGCCCAGCCCTAATTTCAGGGCTCAATGAAGCTTCAGGTGCCTGGACTTCATAATGTCATTGGTTCCTTTATTTTGGCTTCCCGTGAGTGTATGCTGAAATTATTGCTTTTACTTAGCCTGATCACGTACATGGTTAAAATGAGAACAGGCGTTTTGAGAATGGTTAAAACCAGAAATTATGTTTTAGTAAGTTTGAAATGAGAAAGGTTAAAATGAGAAAACGTATCTTTGAGAACGGTCAAAAGCAGAAAGTATGTTTCGAGAAAGTTTGAAAGGAGAAAGGTTAAAATGAGAAAAGTAGTTTTGAGAGTGGTCAACACGCGAAAGTATGTTTTGAGAATGGTTTAAGTGAGAAAGGGAGAAAAGCGAAAGTTGTTTTGCGCTGGGTTGAAATGAGAAGGTAAAAACGAGAAGGCAGAAATGCGAACGGGTTCAAATGAGAACCACCCTGTGCTTGGCACTGACGGGTGGTGCCATTTTTGTTTCGACACCGTTGCGGCGTTAAGCGCTACTATATGCGATGTTTAACTTTGCGGAAACTAGAGGGACGCGCGCTTAAGTTGATGCCTGCTTTGTTTCGTATATTTAATTTTTGGTGCCGATAATACAAACTTTATGAACGCCCCTCGTATTAAAAAAAAAACATTTATACACAGATGAAGAAGCCAATTAGAACTCGACATAATAAGCATGTGCCCATACACGCGATTTCCTTTTTATGTTGATGAACAGATGTCTGAGGGACGCATTCTTGCACACAGGTCTTATAAATACTTGAATGTAGTCTAATGTACGGGCACCTCCTTTTGGGTTTACTAGCAATCAGTCATTCGCATGATAATAATGCAGCCGCCATGAATGCTACTGTGAGAAATGTCGGTCTTCGGAACCCCTATTGCCAACCTCGAATCTTGGCCCAGGTGCCCACGTATTGACATAAGCCTTTTATCAAAAAGGCTTAGGCTTATGTGACTGAAATTTCGTTTGAACACTTCAAACGACCAACGCATTCTTCGCGGTCTTTTGCTGGGACAAACTAGATTTCATTTTCATTTCATTTCATTCATTGACCTCAAAAGCATCTATTTATGCATTACATGAGGGGGGAATGACAAGAATGGGGGAGAAGTCGTGACTTATACATATATGAGAAACTTTGAAAAAAAAAAACCTATTCACCAATGCAACAACAAATACGCCAAAGTGTACAAAAGAGGAAATAGTGCAAACAATTGCACACACATTGTGGAATTTGAACAGTACAAACACTGAAGTTAACAATAATACAAACCCGTCATAGACTAGCAGGTAAAAAAAGCAACTCTTCACAACTCTATTTAAACAATATCGGGCCAACAACCAACAAAAACAATTTGTTTTTTGTTGGTTTAGCGCTTTAGGTCTCAATGCATATTACAAAGAAAACGAGGGAAGCACACTAGGCATTGAGGAGGAAACAATCAAGCATGGCGAGGGGCTCCGTTGACGACAAAATTTAGTATGTACGATATAGGACGTATTTCGGTTGTATAAAGTCAAGCTTATTCCAATTCGTTTCGTTTCAGAGTCGCCCGGGCGGCATCCACTGAGTCTTTATAAACGCCGATGAATCGACTTCTCGGCTCGTCTTATGTTCGAATATAGATCGGTATGTTTCAATATAAAGTACCTAATGATGCTCCTTTGTGTCGCCGACTTCACCGGCAGAGGCAGTCGATCATAACGCAAGAAAACATCGAACAAGCTGGAAAACAACACCTTCCCGTATAGAACGATATAAGACGAAAGTTCATCACCATGACGTTTGGCGAAATTTCAAGCCATAGGTACATCGCGCTAAACCGATCTGTACGGAGCGCGCCCATGCTTGGCGCGCCTCTTTTGTGGAGAGAGGAGTGTTCGCTCAAATATTAGGAATGATGCTGATGACGATGGGTGCTGCATTGGTCCCACCGGGAACGCCCGACCGCCCCAATGTCACCCTTTTCCGTCTCGGGCCATGTATGTTTACCATATGTTCAAAAATGTAATACCAATAAAATAACATATATATATTTTTTAAATTTTGTACTTTATTTTGTTGCCGGTATGTTATTTACCAAAAATAAGTCTGCTAACCATGGGGTTTCACTAAGATCTATTTCCGCGGTTATGAATTGATGAGATAATTGCTTCCATCGACAATTATTTTCACTTGTTAAGTCTGTATGGCGATGTGAGAACGTAGGGAAAGGTGGGTGGCTTCTCCTTGTATTATCATTAATAGTTTACGTATTGCATTATTTGATTTTAAATTTCTTTCACTTTTTCCGGCGGAAGCGATTGTGTTTGCTTACGTGAAATATTTCGGCAAACTTTTCTGCGGCAACAAGGATTTCATTGCAGCTTCCAGGTGATAACCGGGACAGTGAGCCACATATTTGCTTAGCAATTAAAATGTTCCTTCACAACCTGGACGGGAGAGCGTTTTTCTTCCCGCGCCTTCAATAACGTCGCAATGGCATAGTGTGTGTGTGTGTATGTGTGTGTGCGTGTGTGTGCGCATGTGTGCGTGTGTGTGCGTGTGCGTGCGTGTGTGTGCGTGTGTGCGCGTGTGTGTGCGTGCGTGCGTGTGTGTGTGTGTGTGCGCGCGCGTGTGTGTGTGTCATCACACACACGCACACACACACACACGTCGGCGTCATCGTCGGCGTAACCGCGGGGTGTGTATCATGCCGATATCGTACCGCATGCCTATGTTATCATGCTGCTTATGCTATGTCATCTATACCACTTACTCATGTCGTCGGTACCGCCCTTTGTTTTCGGCTATATAAACGATGCCAAATAAACCTTGGTTGTTGTTGCGTTCACGAATTGCCAGCAGTGTCGGACTGACGTTCTTATCAGCCGAGAGCCGGCCGATACATGGTGTCAGAAGTGGCCCCCGTGACCACACCAGAACTGTCAGCAAGAGGCAGTCATGGAACCACTCAAGCAGCCCAACCCTTTGCTCCTGTCGGGAAGCGTTCAGAAGAACTGGACGCACTGCAAACAGAAGTTCGAGCTGCACCTGCAAGCGACGGCGCCAGAAAAACCAAGAACGGAAGCTACCAAGGCGGCCACACTTTTGACCATCGCCGGGGACGACGCCCTAAAGGTCTTCAATAACTTCACCTTCGCTGAGGGTGAAAGCAAGGAAGACTATAAGACCCTTGTCGCAAAGTTCGAGGACTACTGCGCGGACCAGCAGAACGAGGTGTACGAAAGATACACGTCTTTCGGACGAGAACGCAAGACGAGGTGGAACCGGTGGAGCAGTTTATCCGCGACCTCAGGAAACAAGCAAGGTACTGCAACTTCGGACAACTTTCTGATTCAATGATTCGTGATCAAATCGTCTTCGGCACTAACAACAAAAAGTTACGGGAGAAAATGCTGAGGGAAAAGGACTTGACGCTTCAGAAAGCAGAAGAAACCTTCAAAGCCGCAGAAACCTCCGCCAAACAAAATGAAGCATGGTACGCCCGCGAAGAAAAGGTGGACTCAACCACAAAATGCTACCACCGCCGCTCGGATGTTTCAAGAACCGAACAGTGTTTCAAGTGCAACAGGAGACACGAAAAAAGAAAATGCCCCGCTTTTGGCAAGACTTGTCACGCCTGTCGGGGACGCAACCACTTCGCAGCTTGTTGCAACAAACAAGTCAGCGAGGTGAAGCACGACGACGAGGACTTCGACATTTTGGACGTGGGTGTTTGCGGCATCGGGAATGAACGGGACTGGACTGTCAAGGCCTAGATAGCGGAACAAGTGGTCCCGCTGAAGGTAGGCACCGGCTCCCAAGCCAACCTGTTGCCCCTGTCGGTGTAAAAGAGACTGCAACCTAAGCCGTTTAAGACCAAGCCATGCGGTCTTGAGCTCGTAGAGCGGGAATGTCATCAAACACAGCGGCATCACAACACAGGAGGTTACGGTCAACCAGCATCACTGCCGCGTTGACTTTTTCATCGTTAAACGAAGTCGGGCCATTCTCGGGCTAGGGGCGAGTGAGCTCCTGGGACTGGTGTCCCGAACGGTGAACTCTGTAAGCACGGGCAGCACCGTTCGGGTGAAACAAGAATTTATCACCTGTTCCAAGGAACCGGCTGTGTAAAACGACAGTACCGAATGGTACTACGTGACGATGCCGTGCCAGTGGTCCAGCCTGCACGATGGGTGCCCTTGGCACTGCCGGAGCCCCTGCGGGAAGAACTGCAGTGCATAGAGAAAGCCAACACCATCCGGAAAGAGGATGAACCCACTGACTGGGTAAGCCCCCTTGTTATTGTGAAGAAAAAGAGCGGCAGCCTTAGGCTATGCATGGACCCTAGAAATATTAACGCGTGCTTGAAACGTGAACACTACCAGATGCCACAGCGTGAAGATATCGAGGCTGAGCTTCACGGGGTCAAGTTTTTTTCCCGGCTTGACGCTAACTCTGGGTTTCATCAGATTCTATTGGACCAAGCTACGTCAAAGATCTGAACGTTCGGCACCCCGTTCGGTCGCTACCGTTTCCTCTGGCTTCCGTTTGGAATCTCGTCAGCACCCGAAGTATTCCAGAAAACGCTGAGCGAGATATTTGACCCATTACCAGGGGTAAGGGTTTACATAGACGACATTTTGGTGAGGGGAAGCTCTAAACACGAGCATCACGAGCGCCTCAAGGTCGCTCTCCGGGAAGCAGAACGAGCGGGCTTGACGTTCAATTTGACAAATGCAAGTTCGGCGTGCAGGAATTTTTTTTCTGGGGGACGTCATGAGCGAGGCCGGAATCCGCCCCAGTCATAGGTTGGTGAGTTGCCTGCTCGAAATGCCAGCCCCAACCGATAAGCTCGGCGTAAAGCGGATGTTGGGAGTGGTAAATTATTTTTGAAACTTTTTACCTGCGCTCAGCGAGAAAAACAAAGCTTCTACGAAGTTTAATACGTAAGGAAACTGTCTTCGAATGGACAGACAACCACGCACAATAATGGATTTCACTGTGCGAAGCACTCGGCAAGGAACCGTTACTAGCAATTTTCGACCCCACAAAGAAACAAAGATAGCGTCAGACACCTCAAGGGATGGCTTCGGATAGGCGATACTGCAGCGTCATGGTAGTAGCTGGCGTCCTATTGCCTATGACTCTCGGGTAAAGACAAGGGTGGAAAGACGTTACTCAGAGATTGAAAAAAAAAAAGCCATGGGAATTACGTATGGCTGCGAAAAATTCCATCACTTCATCTACGGACGGCGCGTTTTCATAAAAACTGATCATAAACCTCTTATCGCTATTTCATCGACGGACGTAGGAGACATGCCACCAAGACTACAACGTTTCTTTCCTTCGCCTGATGATTTACGATTACAAGCTGCAGTTTATTCCAGGCAAATATTGGTCTTCGCTGACATGCTCTCAAGGGCGGCGCCTGCTGCATCAGGGGACACCGCTGGCTTTATCGATGTTCAGGTTCATGCTGTCGGCATTCTGTCATCCTTCGTAAGTGAAGCAACAAAACTGCGTTTCGCTGAAGAAACTAGTAAGAATCCAGGGTTGCAAAAGGTCGTCGAAAACATATCGAGCAATAAAGGCGTCGAAGGGGAACTTAAACCGTTCGCTTCGGACCTTTCCGTGGTGGAAGGAATTTTGCTGAAAGGGTTCAAAGTTGTCGTTCCCAAGAAACTACGACCGGAAACGCTCGGACGGATTCACGAAGGCCATCTGGGCTTAAACAAGTGCAAGGCTAGGGCACGACGTCTGGTTTTCTGGCCAGGTCTAAATTCAGACATTGAGTCACCTGTAAGGAAGTGTGCCACTTGTACAACTTATGCATACAAGGAACCAAGCGAACCACTTTTGCTTCGTCAAGTTCCGGATCATCCCTGGTACAGGGTCGGTGTAGATGTTTTTCATTACGCGGGAAGTGCGTATCTCGCAGTGTTTGATGCACACTCCAACTTTCCACAAGTCGAAAAGCTCGGTGACACTTCTGCAGGCACGGTTTTCAGCAAACTGTGTGCCCCCCTTTTCAAGATACGGAATTCCAGTGGAGGTTTGCACAGATAATGGACCCCAGTTTTTGTGCCGGGACTTTGCCGCGTTCGCCAACCGATATGATTTTAAGCACATCACCTCAAGCCCCTAGTTTCCTCGTTCCAACTGTCTCGCGGAGAAGGGGGTACCGATTATTAAGAGGCTCCTAAAGAAAACTGGAGATGCGCGTGAAGATTTCTGGTTGCGCTTACTCGGCTATCATTCTTCCCCTCTAGAGGACGGTCGTGCCCCGGGAGAGTTGCTGCAAGGCAGACACCTGCGTACACGACTTCCCGACTTCAGCTTTGAGCCGGCATCCACCGTCAAGAAGCATAGCCAGCCAGAGACCGCAGGGCAGAGACTCCAGCCGCTCTATAAAGGACAAGTCGTCCGAGTGAGGAGTAAGGCCTGGTCTTCAAAGGCTAAGGTCATGGGTACAGCTGCGCCTAGATCGTACAACGTGGAGACGGAAAGTGGAACAACACTACAGCGGAACCGGCAGCATCTTCTGGCAACACCGGAAACCTTCAATCGCGACTCGTCAGCTGACAGCGATGTCGGTGACTTCGAAGACGCCGGAGCAGAAATGCAACTTCATCCAAGGGCTCAATGAAGAGCCAATGAAACTCCTCCTGCAAATACAACTCCTCAAACTGTTCAAGGAACACCAAACGCGGCCCCAACAGCGCCTAAACGATCTACGCGAGCTACGGTTGCACCCAAGCGCTTGCACTACGGGCAGCATTTCGAACAAATTGTTTAGCATTGTTTCCCCTTGTCGTTCTTTAACTGAGGTTATTTTATGTCTTTCTTACTAAACAAAGGGGGATGCATCATGCAGATGTCGTACTGCATGCCAATCTTATCATGCTGCTTATGCTATGTCATCTATACCATTGAGTTATGCCGTCGGTACCGCCCCCCTGTTTTTGGCTATATAAACGATGCCAAATAAACCTTGGTTGTTGTTGCGTTCATGAAGCCAACAGTGCCGGACTGAAGTTCTTATCAGCCGAGAGCCGGCAGATACAGGGTGCATTACGGGAAACTCACCATAATGGAACGCGCGCGTCAACGCGGTGCATTAAGGGATGTTTCCTATAATGCACCGCGTTGACGTGTGCATTATGGAAAATTTCCCATAATGCCCGGCGCGGGAGGGAGGAGGAGGGAGGAGGGCAGGGGGAGGAGAAGGATGTGAAGGAGGGAGGGGAGGAGGAAGGAGAAGGAGGATAGAGAAGAAGGATGGGGAGGATGAGAAGGAAGGAGGAGAGAGGTTGAGGTGGAGGGAGGAGGAGAAAGAGGGAGGAGGGAGGAGGAAGAGGAGAGTAGGAGCAGGAAGAGGGGGAGGAGGTGAGGAGCACGGGAAGAGTAGATGAGAAGAAAGGAGGAGAGGGCACGAATGAAGAGGAGGGGCATACCATCCCCTCCGTACCCTCCCCTCCACGTCCTCAATGAGCTGCGCTCTAATTCGGCATTACAGGAAGTTGTGAACCTCTTTCATTTTTTTTTTAATATTAAGCTGATGCAGGATATGCTTCTTCGAAACTTTTACTGACTTGGCAAGCGCATTCTGGCGGTTAGTTCGGATGACTTCACAAGTCGATGTAGACGGGTGTATGATTAACGCTTCTTAAACGGTAAGGCAGCACACTCGCAGTACTACTGCAAACACCGCAGTTTCACGACAAACACATAATTAGAAATGCTAGAAAATATTTGTCATAATCCTTATTCTTAAAACACTGTGACCACCATACTCATTGGACGCAATTTTTTTAAGTCGTTCAATATTTTTTGTTTAGTTTGGTTTGCTTTAAAGGTGCAAAGAAAAGTATTTGTCTTTGTGTGTCTTTAAGACAACAAAATATTCATGTGCCCCAATCAAAAGACGCTCACTCCTCAACGCCAATGTGAAGGTTATTCTATTTTCTACAGGTGTTTTATTTATAAGTTGAAATTTCTCTTGCTCAACATCGAGGAGATGATATTTCTTTACATCATTTATGGTTATATTGCTGGAAATGTTTTATACGTTTGGCCTAGTTGAAATTCAAAACATACATAACATAACTTCCGCAAGGCATTTTTTTTTGTAATAAAAAAATTTGCAGCATTAAATTTCAGAAGTTGGGGTATTCTGCCTGGTCGAGTGTCTATATTAGTAACTATGCTAACCATTACTTATCACTCTCGTGCCGTAAGACTTCGTATTGCGTATACAGTAAGCAGAAAAAATAACAAGATTTCAATAATTGAAACGTCCGTGCAATGATTTTTTTTGCGCAAAATTGCTCGGAATTAAATAATTACCAAGCACGCGCGTGGTTTCGAAGGCCCCCAGCACGACCTAACAAACAAAAGTAGATCTAAAGACAGGCATGGTGCGTATGAGAGGGAAAGAAGCCGCACATGATCATAAGGCCTGCAAACTGTTACAAATACTACACGCAGACTTGCAAGTTTAAACATTGAAATTCGAATTATTGCGTTTCTATATATATATATATATATACATATATATATATATATATATATATATATATATATATATATATATATATATATATATATATATATATATATATATATATATATATATATATATATATATATATATATGGTAGTTTCCCGTCTTTTTCTCATCTTCCAATGCACAAATGTAACGCAGCACACAACAACCGAGCGTACGAGGAAGCACCACCGAATATGAGCCCAAACGGGACGCACGTTGTTGGACGTGGTTCGCAGCGTGTGTTCAAGAAAACTTCGTAGTGTGCCAAGAATCTGACTATCCTGATCGGAAAGGGTGTGCTCGGTCAGCGGGCATATTCGCGCATTCCTCCCAATCGAGATATTTCTTTTTTGTACAAGATAAATGAAAGCCATTTATGGGCATGCGCTGCGAACAGCGACCAACAATACATAGCTTTACAATTCATTGATAAAAACGTGCCATTTTGTAAAAAAAAAACAAAAAAGAAAACTGAGGGATAACCGTTTTGGGTATACCCCGTTCAACTTTAAGCTGACAGTGCCGTGGAGCAACCTGCTCGTTGGAACAGTCTTATGTCGGTTGTTTTATTTATTTTTTTTTTTGGGGGGGGGGGGGGCAGGTGATGAAATGAGGCCGGTTGACTGGACCGGCCAGTGCGGAGCTCTCACCCTATTGTCAGCTTAGGAATGAACAGAGATATACCAACGGGGGAGCCTGCGTTCTGAAGACAAACCGCAACGCCATCATTTCAGTAGGAAGCTATGTCTTGGCCCGAACGCGCTGTAAGGAGGCACTGATGATATGGTAATAATTCCATTTGCATTCAGGGTATACATGCCGCGGAACATTCTTTGAAAAGAAAGGGAGAATGGCGACCACGCGTTTGTATGGTTTCGTTTCCTTTTCTTTTTCTTTTTATGGTTTGAAAAGGGGGGGGGGGGGAAGTGGAGGCTAATTAGCGATTGCTTGAAGGTACTGTGCTCTAGCAACAGCTAAAGAAACCAAACGAAAAAAGTAAGTTTACAGTGCTGACATTGCTATTTTTTTCACTTGATGGTGTTTTAATGGTACGCGTCCTGATAACGACAAAAAATACTTGTCTCATTCAGATGGCCAGAGTTTTAGCCAAGGCGTTCGGGAGGAGGCATTTTTGTTTAGACTTACCGTTCTTACATTTTTCTTGGAACCCTTTTCCTTCTACTGCAGATGTTTTAGAGCACAAAACGCACGTTTATAATTTTTATTTGCGAACCGACATGGGCAGTTTTATATATGGATATTTATTATGTTTGTCTTAAACGAGGTTAAACGGTCTTATCTGAATGCGTCAATAGCTCTCGTTTTGAGGGTGAAATTACCAAGAAAATATAACTACACGGAGAATACAAGTTTAAGAAGTGAAAGCAGTACTTATATAGGTATTTGTTGAATGTATACTACTTTATAATTCTTTTTATAAATTATTTTATGCGTAATGTTTCATTCCTGTGCACCTTGATTTATATATATATATATATATATATATATATATATATATATATATATATATATATATATATATATATATATATATATATATATATATATATATATATATATATATAATTTTTTTCCGATATTTACTTAAAGGGAAACTGAAACGTTTCTATATTTGAGGAAAAACACTTAAATCTCCTTCATTTGGGGGCTCCGGGATTACGAATATCGAGATTTTGTTTCTACAATTTGGTGCACGGATGCAGCAAAAATAAAAAAAACATTCTCAAAATACGGCTGAAGCCCCTCCTTCCCGGAGTGTGACGTCATATCCAGATTTCTGGGAATCTCCACTCTCGCGCATCTACAGCACCTATCAGAGATATGCACGCGCACTTTTGCCATTTTCAAAAATGTCAGAAAAGGACGTCACGACTACTGTCAGTGCGGGGGAATATACCTGCCAAGCTTGCAATTACGCGTGTTGCCAACACGAGAGACACACGCTTGCCGTCCGAAAGGACTGGGTATGACGCAAAGACTTGTTGGAGTTTTTTCGTGTTTTCTCGAGTTCAGATAGATTTTTTTCATTCACCCCTTCAGCTTCCTTTTTTGTTGCGGTGGCAAGTACCTAACCATTCCTTGGGTGAGCTGGGGAAAATCGGAGTATAAAAACAATAGAGAATACGGAGTTATCACTCTTTAGCTAGGCAACTCCATTATCTGAAAATACTATGATGGGCGTGGGTGGAAAAGACCACCCACGTCCATACCAAAATGTGCACACAAACACAAATGTAGACAATCTTGCCAGTCAGTAATGTTGATTTCCGTAGAGATTCATTCAGGTACTTTCTAAGTGAGAACAAATGGGTAAACAATATGAGGCATATAAAGTGAAAAGTCACGATAACTTTAATGTGACGAGAAAAGGACGCCTATTGTAGCATTTGTGGCGCAATCCTAATGAGAAGACGAGAGGTAAAAACCTGGCATAACACACATACTGTATATCCTTGTCTGGATATAACATAAAAGCTCGGTGCGCCCAATAGCGATAAATCTCCGCTGGAAACTTAATCGAAGCATCACTAAATGGACTATTAGCATTTATAAATGGCTCTTTCGAAGGCTCGCGACAGCGTTGTGACGTCGTTCTTCATAATTCCACGCCCTTTCCAGTCACGTGGGACCTGTCAATTAAACGGCCCCCCGGGGTGAATCTCATTATCCTACTTTCTTAATCCCCGACCATCACGCAGCCTCCCACGCTTATACGTGCATTTTAGTGGACACTATAGCTGCGGAGCTTTCTATTTTCAATGATTTTTCTTCATTCACACTTTGATGTACAGTTTACTTTAATTTTTCTCGGTGATCAGAAATACCCTTGCCTAGGATGAACGCTATATTAAGCAGTTAAAAACCGGAAGATTTCACCTCAAATTCAAGCATGACAAAGTTTATTCCATCCGCATGTGTTTGAACCCTCTCGCGAGTGGCAGTTCTTTGATTCTGTGAGGATAAGGTAACCTCTTCGGTTCGACAAGGTAAAAAGCGCTTTTAAACGAGTTTTACTCCTGGTAGATATAGTCACGGACAGTTAATAGCCTCGTCCCACTAGAGCAACAAACACCAATTTTTGTCCGGCGACACCGCAAAGTTTTGTGTCGCTGGTGCTGTCCCACTGCAACGACCAACACCCTCAACAAACGCCGACAAGCGCCGACAAACCATCGACGACGGACGAGTTCTTGTCTGTCGTTGCACTTGAAGCGCAACAAGCAGTCCCACCGAGGAAAATCTCTCGGAGACAAACTTATCCTCCTCGCCCACTTGTGCTTTCTGTTGCTCTCTTCCCCGCCCTCCTTCTACCCTTCCTCCCGTGACTCAGTCCTTGGCGGCCGCTGATCGTTCCCGCTCCCGCAGTTCCGGTTCCTGGATTGCTCGTAGTGGTCGCGGGCTCGGCTTGCTTGCTGGTGGACGTGTTGCGAAAGGGAATTCGCTGTGGCTGGTTTTGCTCGCGAAAACCTGGTGCGCGATCTGGTGCTTCAAGAAGCCGAAGTCTACGCTCCTGCATCAGGATGGATACACTCATGTGCGAGGACTGTACAAATTAAAACCGCTCACCACGAAGTAGGACACGACGTTCCGCCAGTTCCGCGGCAAGCCATTCCGGCAAACGAGAGGCTTGTCATCCCGTTTTGTGATAATTGGGATGCCGATTTGTCCCCCATAAAACGCCTGCCCTCGATCATTCGGATATGAAGTTAAAAAGATCCTCAAAATCGGCGTGAAATTCCATGGCGCTCACCTGGAATGCCTCGAACGACCCAAAAAAGGAACGATTCGGGAATTTTAGTTCGGAAAAAGTTTGGTGTCCATTGTCACGACTATTTGCGGAAAGTCGCAAAGCGAAATTGATGACAAGCGGAAGCTTTAAACAAGAAATTAAGCAATCACCTCCACTTTCACCGTGTTTGTCGGCGCGTTTTACGCCCAAAGAGCAAAACGAAAAAAACCGCGTCGCCAGACTCTGTTTGCCTATGTATTTTGAAGTGTTTTGTTGACAACTCCAGTCCCACTAGGAAACAAGTTTCCTTGTCCCCGTGTTCTGTGTCGTGTACGCCAGGTGGGACGGCGGACTCCGACGAACGGGCTGTCCATTGGTGTCGTCTGTCGCTCGTTGTCGTGTGTCGCTGTGGTTTGTTGCTGTCTGTCACTCTAGTGGGACGCGGCTATAAGGAAAAGTGGGGCGAGGCAATTTTCAAGGACAAAAATATTGTTCCCAAGATCGTGGCATGAGGCGATAAGTACGCCTAAGAGCGATACACAAAGCAACCAGTGTACACGTAATATTCCGCGCCCTAGATTTGTTAAGCTCCGAGTTAATAGAATTGGGAAGTGACAGGTGGCGCTATAACGAGAAGTGCTCTACATTTTATGCGGAAAGAAACTGGGGGAAAGGAGGAGACAAGAGCTGGCGGGGGACGTCAAAACGCCAAGCCCTGTTTGGAATGCTTAATGGGTAGACGGAAAGCTAGCTGCCTTTTTGTCCACGGCTTTCGTGGAACGCGTTCGGACGCGAGCGGCAAGCGCCCGGACGCCGACTTTCCGCGTTTGACGAGAGCAGTGGAACCAAAGGCAGTTGAATTGGCGTCTACCCACATATCACTCCAACCGGAGCTGGAAGCTCCGACGTCCCCACGTACGCTCTAGTCTCCTCGTCTCCCTCGGTTTCTGCCCGTATAGAATTCTCGGGACTGGCCACGCTCTGCGTTTCTTAAAGGGACGCTGAACTGAAATCTGGATTCCACAAAACATGGCGGCAGAAGCGTGCAACGGAATGCTACAAACACCGAAACATCACTCATACAGCGATATCGCGAATGGATGACATTATTTTCATAAAAAAATGAGGCGCATTTGACAGGTATGTTGACGTCTTGTTTCTCCGAGAAGAGTCGAGATGAAGAGGAAACGGCCTCGTGTCTTCTCCGCCTCGCCGCCTTGAGGGGGCAAAGCGAAGAGAGGAGGAAACGAGATATCTTGACGTCACGCGCCTCGTCGGTCTCGTTCAATTTCGACCTCTTTTTCCAAAAATACGGCCGTCTATTCGAGATATTGCCTTGCGAGTGGTGTTGTAGAGATTGTAGCGTCCCGCCTACCTCTCCTGCATTGTTTTCTGAAATCCAAATTTCGGTTCACCGTCCCTTTAAGCTGTCAGTTGATGTCATCCAGTTATAATATGTGCAGCGACCGGTTAATTGGCCCTTTTTTTAGTGGCGAGTGCCCTTCGGGGAGCCGTGTGCGAACTACACACAGAAAACTGCTCAGCAAGTCCCCCCCCCCCCCCCCCCAACCCCTGTCCAGTCAGACTGCATTGGCGTTGGGCCGTTCTGTACGTCTTGAATGCTGTGTATGCGTCATACTACCGATACTCACAAAAGAGTCGTCCCAAATGAGAGACGTTTACAAATCTCTGTAATGCAATATTAGGGCTCAGCTCTTGAGGAGGAGCAGCGAAGGGTATGACTCTCCTGTTCCTCCGTACTCGCTCCTCCTCCTCCCCTCCTCTCCTTTTCCTCCTCCTCTCCTCCTTTCCTCCGCCTCCGTACCCTCCCATCCTCCTCCTCCGTCCCCTCCTTTCCTCCGCCTCCGTACCCTCCCATCCTCCTCCTCCGTCCCCTCCTCTCCTCCTCTATACCATCCCCTCCTCCCACAGTTTCCCCGCTAAATGTGGCTGAAAAATTGAGGCCATGTGACCTCAACACGAATTGTGGGTAGGATTGTATAGATAACAAAGGTTGACCTTGTGACGTCCGTGGTGGTGGTTGGGTTGGGGGTATATAAGACATTGAGGAAATAAACGCAGTAGCTGAGTTTGAGACCTTCTTTTCCCCTGTCTTTCTTCTTCGACCAAGTTTCCCTGCTTTTACCACAGTCTCGGGTTTTCTACATCATGATCAACATCCACCAGCTCGCCTGCGCACTCACTGTTTTTTTCAATTTCCCCGCTACATTTAGCGGGGCAAATGACCGCACATGACTTGGTGTCGCGTCACCTATGAACAAATTCAATTTTTCCGCTTGATTTAGATAGAAAATTGACATCACGCGAACTCAACACCAATTCAATTCCCTGCTAAATTTAGCGGGGAATTTAGCGGGGAATCGAATTGGTGTTGAGGTCCCGTGACGTCAATTTTTCTTCGAAATTTAGGGCGGTTACGCCGACGGCGACACCGATGCCGCGAAACACGGAAATGGGCGCCTAAGAGCTGCGCTCTAAAGAAACGAAATACCCGCAAATATAGGTGCTCTATACGTACGTTGGTTGTGCGGCGCTTCACTCTCCGAAAATGACAACAACGGGAAGCAGACTGTACTAATGCGCAGAAGCTACTAGCAAAAAGTTAATTGCCAAGTTGAACGTATTTCAATAGGATGCTTACGCAGAACTTCATTGCTTCACCATGTTTGGTACCGTCTTGCGGTCATCCTTATTTCAACAGCACCTTTAAGCACCGTTCACACATATGCAACCGAGTAAGACCGAGAAGGAGCAGACCGCTTTTTAAGCCTCTTGCGACGTCTTAGGACCTGCTCCGCTGCAGCGCATCCGCTCCTAGACGTCGCAAGAGGCTTAAAAACCGGTCTGGTCTCTCTCGGTCTTACTCGGTGGCATATATGTGAACGGGCCTTAAATGTGACTCTTAAACGTCGTTATATAGTAGATATTGACGTAAACAGTATTTTCTTTCCCAATCTAGACATCAAACGACAGGTCAACAGGACGCGTTTTAAAACCTAGCCGACGTATAAGACCGAACGATTTCCGAACATACAAAGCTGTCAAAGGATCAACGTTTCCTTATAGGTTTACGGTTCGATTTGATTTTTCTTCGTGTTATCATGTTTTAATCTTACCAAGAAAATCAATATTTCATCATGTACACGAATGCATACGAATACAAAGTAATTCCGGCATTATATTTATCATTCCTAAGCCAATGGCTCGCATTAGCCAAATAACGAATCTTTACTCGGCAAAGTGAAGACATATACAGGGTGCGGCCGTAAGGACTAACACATTTGGCACGCCTTGCAAAATACGAATTCCAAACGTACATACGTCAAATTTGCCACGCGAATGTAGTTTCGCCAGAAGTTGTATGTCTATATAATTGAAAGCTGAATCCTGAGGTAGTGATATATAAAAAAATAAAGCAAAATCGGAGGCCGTGTACATCCTATGTCGTATACCAACCTGTTTGTCGTCTGCACACTGGTTTCTGAACTCGATACCGGGTGACATGATGAACGGGAAAATGCTAAAAACCAATAGCAGAGGCTGACAATGAGCACGATTATTGCGATAATTAAAACTTATAACGAAACATATGAACAATGGCCACCTGAGCGCAAGCTCACAAACCAGTATGAAGACGACGAACATCCGATATAGGGCATAGGGAATCTACGGTCGCCGTTTTTGCATTATTTTGAATATTTTGCCACCTCTGACATGACTTAAGAAAAAAAATACGCATAGAATTTCTTGTAAAACCACGTTCGCGTTCCCAATTTCCTGTATGTACGTTTGGAATTAGATTTTCGGAAGGCATGCCAAATGTGCTAGTCCATACGGCCGCAACGTGTATCTCATGACTTTCATGATAACTAAAAAAATTAGTTCGGGAGGAATTTGTGTAAGTGGTACAATTCCTACATGATAATTGCCTGAATTACAAATATCCACTGGTGAAGTGATAGAGTTTATCTTGAATCACTGCTGCTCCATCTCTGAGCTGTTCCAACAGATTTATAACGCAAGAAAGCAAGGGACGTATATCAGCGTTTTCTTTGCACTCTTTTCGACGCACCAATTGCCTTACCTAAAAAGCTTTACCGGTCTTGAGCTTTAAAAAAACTACATTCACGGTGCTAAAAACGGGCCCCATATGCTCGTTTGTCCGAGAGTAAGCGACCAAGGGTAATACAGATGGAAACTTTTGTGTTGAACCCACCTATTTTTTTTTTAATCGAGGAGCACGAGCTGCAGGGGCGCTTATGCACTCTGAATGACTAATTTGAGAAAAAAAGCGGGTTAGATGTGCACGCCAGTCTAGCAGTATAAATTTTAAACAACATGCTACAGGTAATTCGAATCCAGAATGAGCCACTTGTGCATTTCTTTAGTTTGCAATTTACCTAAATGGGAAACGTGAATCTTTTCCACCCTCAATAAATTAACAAAATGGTTTCGCAATTGTCATGGCGCTATAATTTGGCGAAAAATACGACAGAGTGATTTTTTTTTTGTAAAGAGCGAGGCATTAATCGAAAGTTGTTGAAAGGGTACCAAAATTTAGTTCGTTGTTGGGTAAGAGAAATTTGATTAGACCTAGTGGGAAACAATTGCCATATGCGAAAAAATAGCCACGTGCAAAAAGATAATTCATGCTATTACGTGCGACGTAATATAAATAAAAGTTGGAAATATAAAACGCAATGCTGTATTATGTTGAGTTGTTATGCTTTTTAAGTATAAAGACGTTCTAGAAGCAAAACCTATAAAGCCTATGGTGCACGAACAGTTATGCATTCATTATTGACATTGGTCGCAGAATGGAAAGACAAGATCTGAGAGCAAGCTGATTTCAAGGTATGTGCAAGATTAAAAAATTTATTGTTTTGTTTGAACAAATGAACGTACTTTTAATACAAAAAAAAATCTTCAGAAAGACAGAACACTCGATCGATACCCTATTTCTCCTATGCAGGACATTTACATGGGTACAAGCTGTTTTTCGCAAACAAATTTCACTTTTACGCTATTTAATAGTTTTCTTGTTTTATTTATCCTCTTTCCGCACCAGTGAAAATAACTCATTATATATGTGAGCACAGAATACACAAGATGTTCACTAAACAAATACAAAAATAACAAACTCGTGAACAAAGTAAATTTTGTTCTAAATACCAAATTAATCCCTGTACCTCTTGTAAGGTAAAAACCCTGCACTGGATAGAATGCTTAGTCTACCCAAGTCTGCTGTGTGCTGAAAGTTTTACTACAATCTTAACTAATGAAGTGGATTTGGTATTCGCTTGCATTATGAAGGAAACAAAAGAAGGAAAAAAACTGTCGCTCCCTGCCGCTCAGTTCTCCAGCCGAGCGTCTATTCCAGCGTAGTTGTCTACATAACGGTGGCATTATCATGGTAGCAACTGCCACCTATTGTATTTATTTTCCTGTGTCTAGAAGCCGAACGCACTGTTTGTGTAATTATAAAACCACTTCACACTGCTTTGAAGTTGAACAATTTCGTTCTTTTTTTTTGTGAATGATATGTTTAGGTTTTAATTATTGATGGCATTTGCCGTCGGAACTGAAAAAACGTTTCGAAGGTGTCAGAAGCTCTCTTGATCATAAATTGATTGCAATATTATTGATTAATTAACCTGCTCTGATATTGCTACGTCCTATAGTTGGTTTAAAATGTATTTTTCTCAATTTGTTGTAGTGCGTTCATTTTGTTTCTGCACGTGTTTGCTCATAAAAGAACCCTTGAAGCTATTTGTCCCGGCTCCAAACCCTTAGTAAGGTTTAAAGATAATGGAGTTCAAATTTCTGCAATTTTTATTTTCGTGTGTGTTTTCTTGAAAGTTCCACACGAACTGTGAACATATTTCATACGTCATAGAACTCGCGTTGTAATACTTTTATGTTTAAAATTGAAGCATTCACATAGGTATCAAAATGGCCTCGCTGAAGGGTTTACAATAATACATTAAACTGGTTCTATGATTTACGGTTTGCAAGGCATTAGCAATCTTCCACTTGTGGAAGCCAAGTTGTGCAGCATGTGAAGCAAAGCGTTCGTTGAAATATGAAAGCCCGTGTTTGATGCAGATTGTTTTAGAGATTGGCATCGTATTATTATGCTTACATTAAAATACAAACCTTTATATAGAAGCCACGAAAACTATATCAGCTGCGGTGAACCTCTTTAGCGGAACATTTTGAACTGGCAATTTTATTCTGAGGTATATGACCTTTATTTTTATAAGGCATTTTTATTACCCTGTTTTAGTTTAGACAAACCAAATAAATCTAGGGTAAAATAAGAAAATGTAGTCCTAGGCAAAATATGGACGAGCGAAAGATTTCTCCGTGTGTAAGAACGTTGAAAGAACTAAAACAACATATACACAAATGTGTGACTGCGGGGTGAATTGCGTCAGTTCAGTCGTACTAAAAATATATATTAAAAAATAAGCCGAGAGGCTGCTCACACGTTTTGGTTATGTGTTCGCTATAACGTAAATAAATATGTATTAACAAAATGCGTATAATAATGCTATACGCTTTGTGACGCTATAGTGTAACGTATTCGAGCCGACTAACCAGGCATTTATGTCGAAACGTCTGGATGTTACGAAAAATGATTTATAAGTGTTCGACATTCATCGAACCAAGAAATATCAACTGTTTTCTTATAAAGAATGGAAGAAAGAACATTGTTGCCTTAATCTTAAAGTCGGATAAAGGCTGCACCATGTTTGCGCAGCGTAGAGTATGGCATGAATAACTTTATATGTCCAAAAAAGGCATCTACTTAGTTTTGTTTTGTTTTTACATGATTGAGTACAATACGTTCTATTCAGACTGTGAGCGCCCAAGCTTAACAGTTGCTCAACGGAAACAGTAGGTGGTTTCGAGAAAAAATTGCTGCATAGACGAGTGCTTTTTAAACAAATCGCTAGAGTCAGTCATATGAGACAATATGAAGTGTACGAAACATTCACCATATCGTCTCCTAGAGGGCTTTTGTTAGCTCTCCCTCACCAAAAGTCACGAAGTGCGTTTTTTTAGCAGCTCCATTACCTGGTAAGAGCATTGCTCTGAAATGGTGATACGTTGATGTGTTTATGACAACGTTGTTTGCCGAGTTTTATTGCAGCCTATTTCTTGGCAATTGCGTTTCCATGTAAAAAAAGAAACCACTCCGAAAATTTGCAGTGAGGGAGAGAATAAGGCACCAAGTAGTATGTGTAAATATCAGCTTAACTGTCAGCGTATCTCATAAATGCAAAGCATATCATGTAAGAAATAAATCTAAGAGCGCCAAGTCACTAGATTTATTTAGCACATCAGAACAACCGATGGCTATATTATCTTGGATCACCGCTGAAATGAAAATAGGGCTGTAAGAAATTGGAAGTTATTGTTCATTGCGCAATGCTTTCACTTTAACACGTTACACGCCTTTTTATTGCACCATTTTCTCAATTTCTAAATGAAGTATAATACGAAAGATACAATCTTAATAAAATAGTTGCTTCTTTAATGATTGACCAACTTGCATTCAGTTTATCTTTTGACACAAACGAAAGCCAGGATTGCAATCGGCATAAAACACATTAAAAATCAGCCGTCTTAAAATATTCGCTAATAAATACATGAATTTGGAGTTATTTAAAGTATTTTTTTCTAAATATGGTATATTACTAGTCATAAAGTAGTGTTGGGTCATTCATTTATTCTTGAGATGAACATTTTTTACTCTTGTCACTTTTTTCCCACACCAAAGAAAACTGGTGAATAAAAAAAAAATAATGAGCAAGGAAACAAAAAAAAAATCAATTTAACCCCAAGTATTTAGTTCCTATTACGTGTCAAGTCATCCCTATTCACCATCTCATCTTTCAAACATGCCGTCCGCTCAACCACGATCGGATGTAGGCAAGAAACGTGGCGTCGACTAACAACCATTGTGTTGCGATGTTGGTCGGCGTCAGTGCGAGTTTCCTGCTCTGTTTTATGCGATAGGATTGTTGATTGTATGTACTCCTTGCAATGTCTAACAACGCCAATGAACTTGGCTAAATAGACAAGGCTCGTTACTCCGCAAAATTTTGTACGAATGTCTCGGCGTACCCCGGTAAGTAATTAATTAGTTCCGTGCTCACCGAGTAGCCTACGCGCGCTCGTAAAAGCGACATGTATTACATTCATCTAATAAAGTTCCATTCTTCCTTCTGTTTAAATTTGTTCTGCTGATTCTATTATATGCTGATTCAGCAAGTAATGAATGTTAATATGCTTAATCGCCCGCCTTTGCCAGATTATAATCTGATAGAGTACGAATTATGAAAGCAATTACCCTATGCTCAAATAATTATCTTTACTATTGAAATATTAAAACAAACATTTATCATGGTGATGAAAAGACAGTGACAGTTGAAATGTCTATGCGAGGCCCCGTAATTTGTACGGGCACCTCTTAAAGAACAGGAAAATAGTACTTTCCGCTCCCTTCTGTCGCATGTCCTTTGTTCGCGTTTGCACCGAAAACAAGTTCTTAAATGATTAGGAATGAACGAAATCGCGCTTATTGATCAAACGTTCGCGCCTATTTAATGAATAACGTTAATACCAACGGTGATATTGATCTACCGACCGAACTGGTCGGGACTGCGTACGAAACTTTAGCAAGCTTATCTTGAAAGAAGAAATCCTGTATTTGTATTTTAAGTGTTTTTTTAATGCGAAAGCATTAATTGTCCCATGGAGCGAACCGGCGTTATCAGCTTTTGAAGCTTGCTAAAGGGCATCTAAACTGCCCTGTCCCAATGAAGCGAAGCCTTTTTTCTGTAGCAGCGATCTGATGGACGGGCTCCCATTGGCTGGCGCGCGGCATAGTTTCAAGGAACGCGGCTCCCATGGCTCTCGCGAGGCGTAGTTCCAAGGAACGGCACCAGAGAAGCCCTCTCCATGGTGGCACAGCGGCCCGGCCGCCGGTAAGAGGGAGCGGCTGGCCGCCGAGCCAGCTAAGCCGGCACGGCCAGACTCAGGAGTGGATGCGCGGCCGAGCTCAGCGCGGCGAGACCACTTCACGAGAGCGCACCCTCGGCCGTCGGCTGCAACCTCGGCATTAGCCAAACGTGGCTGTCTACCCAGTACGCCGCAGACGACCTAAGGGAGCGGAAGAACGGCATTCATGCTTTCCCATTGAAAATGCATAAGAAGTGCTTAGGGGTCCTCGGAATTTTTGTTTCTTTGGACTTACCTTAACTCTTTATTGTAATTTTTTTTAATATACTGTCTCGCTGGGGCAGTTTAATTACAAAGGGAACTCTCAAGAGTGTAATGGATTTTACACAAAAAATATCATAAATTAACACCATTTCGCAGTTTTTCAAAAACAAGTCATATTCAAATGCGTTTTGAGGTAGAAACGTTTATACTCGACCTCTTAGACAGTAGTGAGATTAGCGCTACAGTCACGAATTGCATTAACGAAACGAAATACGTGTGTATAGTACATAGCTTTCAAAGAAGGGCTGTCTAAACCTCAAGGGGCATGCATTTTGCAGAGCTCCAAACTTCGGAAACTAGGTTTGGAGTTGCTTAATTCAAAGCAAACAAAAACTTCATGCACTCCATGCTGGGCACTTTTTTGAAACTCTAAAATCACGTTAGCCCGTTAACTCTTGCGAGGTTTTCACTCAAACAATGGTGATTTTTTTATATAGATAAATTCCTTTAACACCATTTCCCCCTTCAGAACAGTTCGCATTATAACAGAATAAAGTTTTCAACAGCTACACTTCACTTTATGGTGACATCGTGCAACGTAAGCGGATTTGTGATGAAATTAAAGCTAATAGTTAAAATTTGTATTTTGTCTTTTTTTTGCAAGATGTTTTTTTGTTTGTCTGTTTGTCACAGTGGTACTTAGTGTTTATTTTTTAGATGTCTTCATAGCCATGATGCTTCGTGAGGAGAATGGATTTTGGTTTTAATTTAATCACCTCTAGCATACGATGTAAATCGGACTTTCCTTTATTTTTGCCCTCTATATAATTATGCCCACAAGGTTAAGATTGAAAGAAATAGACTCAGATATAAAGGGTTCTAGCTGTTTCACATGACGTAAATAAAAGCCTAACTTGTGCCAGGCGTTCTGTAGACAGATTAACACCCTTCTTGTGTTTTTATTTAAATTTGTATATAAGTGTCGTGTATTGGAAAGCTGGCTAATTGCTGTTGTGTATGTATCAGGAATAGTAGTGAACTAATCAGTTTTGGTTTGTTTATCTTTTGATTAATTTTGTGTTGGGAAATGTGTGTTGTGTCTTCGATGATTGTTTCTACAGGTCGACACATAAAGTGGCTGACGTAATTGTTGTAACAAATTCCACCGTCTTCGGACCGACTACATGTTTCTTTTCTTGTGCTGAGTAACTGCGTGCGTTTGTCTCCCCCTCAGGGATGTGCGTTATTTTATTTTAGTTTTTACTGCTAATTTCAAGATGCAACTGAAACTACGTAATACTACAAATTTCAACCTGTGTGAGATGTTGTTTTTTTGTTTTTTTGCGTGCAAACATTGACTTGTGTGGACTCCTTTTTTCTTTGCTCACTTGAGATTTCGGATTTTGACCTATTTTATTTTAATGCTGGGTCAGATCTCACAAGTAGCTGCTGGCTTTGATTGGACTCGATAATTAATTTGAAGATATATCAGCACTCGCGGGACAAAATATTATTATTAATATTATAAATATTACAATTAATATTTTTATTATTATTATTATTATTTCTGTTGCTGCTGCTACAGGGGAGCATGTGAGATGTATTATAAATCTATAAAAATAAAAAATTACGACTTTTTTGCGGCGCTTCGTTTGACATGATTATCATACTGGGAAGTCATTGTGCTTTAAGACTAGTATCTGTCTTTAGATTAGTTTATGTAAGATTGCAAATAAGTCTTAATTAAGCGCTTGTCCTGCGCATTTGAAATTTATTCCCTAAGACACTCTCTAGAAATTTAATTTGGGTTTTGTTTTGTACTTCGAAAATACCCGAAAGAGCATATATTAGTGTTTTCCACTGTACGTGTTGCCTATGCTTGCATATATCACTGCTATATATATAAATAATAATACACTCATTCACTTTTTTGTTGACATGAGTTGATTGGAATCTGCCTTATGGTATGGCCTCACGGAGTGCACTCAAATATCATCTAAAAAAACGAATAATGACAGATGACACATACCACAGTTCAGCACCATACAACCTGACACATTAATCGCCAGCCAGAGCACACTCATCTCGAAGGATCTCCAGTAGAGATCCTCAATAGACCGATGTCACCAAGCGAACTGCGCAGGCGAGCGCATTCCGGAAGTGGTGCCGCCGCCATGCTACTTGTAGTCATCGCTTTCCGGCTTCCCGGTTACATAGGGCTGCGCGTACATCGTAGATTATCGTTTGGAACGCCCCGGTATCAGCTTGGATTCTCCTGCATGTCTGTACTTCATAAAATTGTGTTGGTTGTGATGTCTTAATCTGTCAGCAAGCCCAGAAAAGCAGTTCCAATCGTCTTATCGCTTTAGAATCGCTTTGTCGTCTGCTTCGGCGTCGTCTGCTTCTTCGTCTTCGTGAACGCGTGAGCACACTGCCGTTCACGCAGTGGTCCCACTGCGGCCGCAGGAAAAAAACAGCGACGCCACTACTCGAGCTTTCCGGCTGCTCGGATGTCTAAATTAACTTGGAAACTGAACGTCTAGTTGAATGGCAAAGAACAAGAAAATTCGAGGGACCATCGGCTTTGTGTAGCACTGTGGAACAGCGCGTCAAATGTGTTGGTGAAAAACTGAGCTTGGTAGTGTTCCGTCTTGTGCATAACGTTTAGTCAACAATGAAGTAAGAGGAGCTAAATAGACTTTCTCGGTGAGCGATAGTTTTCTAAAAGTTGTTTCATTCTGGTTGACAGCCTGTGCGAGACGGTACAGATGAACTGCGGGGAGTAGCCTGCACACAGAGAAGAAGTGATCTACAGAAAGGCCAAGCCTGATGCTCCGTAACAATTGTCATCTCTCAAAAGGAAGCAATCATGAAAGATACCCGAAAACTTGGGGTGAAGATCATTTTTCGTGTACAGTTTCTATTCAGTTTCGTTTTGTTTGCGCAAGCTCCGAACGCCAAGGGTCGCCCGACGTTGGAAGCTTTTTTCTGGATCCGTAGCGCCAGCCTAATAGACCACCAGAAAATAGGTTAGGCTCGTTTGTTACAATTCTGCCGGTAAGTGTTGCACTTCTAAATTGCATTATGTGGTGTTTTTTTACGTTTTGCGTGAAAAAAAGAAATGAAAACCGCTTCCGAAAAAAGTTATTTTATTTCAAGTGATGCCTATCAAGAATCGCTGCTTTTTATTTTTGAGTAATTGTCCTGATCTTTTGAAGCACAGTTGTGCTTAAAACATGTCGTCACATTAACAGTTATAACCGCCAAAATTCATTGAGCAAAAAGTGTATTCAAAACGGCCTCACCAAACTTAGTGGAGATAGGCCAACGGATAGACCGCTACGGAGCGAATGCTCAGAGAGATTCCAACGTACGGAACACTTCGGTACGCTGTGTGTCTCGTGCCCTGTAATATTACACTTTTTAGTTGACGTGCAATAGGTGGATATAAATTATGAAGGAAATCGCGAAACAAATCGAAAAACGCTATTTTTCCTGCCGCTCTGTCCGGCTCTGTTTACCTTTCTTTGCCGTGCTGCTTTCTTTCGGGAAGACATAATATCCGAGGCCTTTTTGCCTGGTGCTGTTATTGCAGTACCGTGGCATACAACGGGTGAAGCCACCCATTGAAAACCATGAGAAAACACCCGGCTAAACTTCTCGTACTAACCCGAAAATTTCCAAACGCCGGGCGGGCGTACAATGCGCATTGACGCAGCCGGAAAACTGGGGAGAACTACAGGTACCAGCATGCACCGCGGCAGCGGTGGCGTCGCGCAACTCCTGGTGAGGTCGGTCTATTGAGTAGCTACGCAACCGACACGCTCTAGAATCCCGTGTTACAGGACGGACGTCACTTTGTGCGGAACACCCTCTCTTGGCAGCAATCCGCTCTTCTCCCGTCTCCAGACACTGATGACGTAATGCCATCTTCTCCCGTCTCCAGACACTGATGACGTAATGCCATCAGCGGAGCACTCCTCGAGGTGCCCTCTCAGGGAGGGGACGTACAATGGCTGACTGTGTGTCTAATTAAGAGATCGTAAACGGAGTGCTAAAAGCTGTGTTCGAAATTCCTTTGGGTCTCGCGCTGCCTCCAATGGTGAATCTGATCTACCATCGCTCAGATGGGCATCGCTCAAGAGGCTTGCTCACTATTGTATTTTCCAGAAAATCTCCATCAGTATTAAGAACAAGGTTCTTTATCGATACCCCATGAAGTTAAAGAAATAGCGACTCTTGTGCATGCATTTTCTTTCGTAGGTCATGTGCCAAAACATTGTGTGATGTATAAACCAGGTTCGTCGGATGGACATGCCGATGTTCTTTGAGATTGAATGAGGGATTGTAGGCAACACAAATTGCGAATTTTTACGCAGTGTTACGTATAAATTTATGTTTTATTTATACAAGTAACGCTTTACAGATATATAAACCATACCAATGAAGGATATAACGTTGTCTGCAAACACAAGCTCGATCGCTGCATAAACCGAGCAGAACAGATTTGCAATGCTTTTTGTTGGACCTAAAATATTTAGAAAAAAACAAATTTGTCCAGAAACCACTCCGTTGTTTCTTACGATATGCCAAGCATTGTGTATGAAGACTCACGACGACGCCTACAAAAAGCGGCCAGATTTTCTAACGATACCAGATAGTCACATAGCGACTCATGACGCAGCTCACTATGAATACAAAACGACGCTATGTTTGAGTAAACACTTCAATGATTTATGCTGTCTATGTTGTGGTAGTCTTCATTATTGATTGTTAGTATCGATACTAATGGTTCTCTACAAAGTGAAGTTTGAGACTTACTTGTATGTGTGTACGTCGAGTTCCCTTGTAAACACGCGGTCCATGACACTGCCATGTCGTGTTGTCGGCACTGCGGTCTCATCGTACGACTTCGTTGTTGTGTATCGGCGACGCTCGGCGGTTGCACGAAACCGTTTCTTCTTGAGGAGCTCCTCTTCGGTGGGTGGTGGACGCTTGCGAGGCCCCGTCTCATCTGACAGGACGAATGCATCAAGGTCGTATTCTATAAACGGTTTACGACGTACTCATTGACCAAATCGCGACTACAGCGCGCCACTTTGAAATCGGTTTTGAGTGATTGTTTCATAACCTGGGTGCAAATGTAAAGGAGTGCGTAATACGGCACCGTGTAGGCGTGGCGGGGGTTTGGCTTCTTCTTTTGTTACCAGGCCAGATGATGCATCGCGTTAGAGGTAGCTAACGCTTCTCATTAAAATGCCCCTAAGATATTGGTACATATCCCGACAGCAGTCCGGTGTATGCCCAGAAAATTTAATTTAAAATTGGGTATATGTGACCACTTTAGAGTAACACGAATTTGTATTGAAATATAACTTTAAGACGTCATTTTAGCTGCAAGGAAAGTACTATTCGAAGTTATGTGATTTTTTGATCACTGATGTCTGTAACTGCTAAAAACACACGGAGGATTCAAATGATATGTGCGGCTCCTTGAAATAGTTCCATTTATATTGAAGAGACGCGATGCCGCGTCACTATAATTACCATTCTTTGTGTTTTAATATTTCAAAGTTAGCGGCGTAGTGTGTTTGCAGCAGTCGTAAAAAAACATTCTTGATGAATGTCATTGTTTGTTGTGACAGAAATGCGGCTTGCGACATACCTCTCTGATTTCTGGAAAACATCATCACCATCTACATCGTCCCGAAAGAGAAGTGAGAAAAAGCCCTATCTAAGTGAAGGACGCGGAATTTGTAAAGACACTTTTCGCACACTGCTAAATAACTAAAAGTGGTTTCAGGTTGAAATTTTTTTTCAGGGACATATGACACCCTTCTGAAATGTTCGAGACAGAAAAACAAATATTGTTGTCGTGGTTATTAGTGGTTCTTCAAATTTGAAGGTCAAATAAAAGCAGATTAAAGAACATCGCAAGAAATGTATTAAGCTCGCACTTCGGCAAATTTTACCTTTTTGGTGCCCGGTTCTAGGTAAGTGAATAAATATTTCGCTATTTTACTGTTTATCTCTAACTTTATGAGAATGGGCAGCCGAGATGTTTAGTGAATGCATTATTTTTTTTACGCTAAAGATTGATCATGGATTCAAGTTTCTGTACAAATATACGACTTATATCAAGTGACTCGGAATGTTACTTTCTTCACTTGTCCCAAACTTCTGTTTTGCAATCAACTCGAGGTGAAAAGAACGATTGCCTTCTCTCTAGGCGATGTTCACTGGAGACGTTGAGCTTGAGAGCGAAAAAAAGGCGGATGACTTCATGCTTATTTTTCATGCGTTCTTTTTTCTCGCTCGTTTCCTAAACTCTTTAAACTTGATGCTTTCGAGCGAATGAATGCTTTAAAGAAATTGCAACATAGCAGGACTACCAAATAGATACTTTCTAGCCGTTCTCGTGTCTCATAAAGAATTGGCAAAAACTGAGCTTTCTTTCGTTCCATAAAACTCCTACAATGGAGCCAAAGTTTCCGAGAAGCGCCTCTGTTTTGATGTTGCGAAATAAATCGTCAAGTGGCAGGGACCGTTATTATGACGTTGCGTCAGGTAATTATTTCTCCACCACGTTTAGTTTCATTCTTTTGTTGTAAGTCTTCACAATCTTTCGAGACGAAATTTTAGAAAGGCACTCAATGTCTTTTACATGACCGCACGTTGCGCAAATGCCCCGGAAAGCATACAGTTAATCGCTTTTACTTGTCCCCCTTTCAGTCGCAGCACAGGAGAGTGCGCAAGGTATGGCCAAAAAAGAATGAAGGACGGAAACCACACTCCGTTTCACACCAAATCGGACCGCAGCCCACGAGAAAATCCCGTGGACCCAATCAAGCAGCAGTGGATTGTCCCGGTGCTCATCATCCCTCTGCGCTTTATCAGCGCGGGCTAGACCCAGCACGCGCAGTAAATGCGCCGTGTTCGTGCAATGTTTTTGTTTCTCAGCGTGATTGGTGTAGTCTGTGACGGTGACGGAAAACGAACAAACGAGACGAACGCCGTGACGAGGAACTTTTGACGCTGGTCGATTGACTGCATTAGATCGTAGACCCTGCTGCGGTTAGACTAGGGGTGAAACGGAGTACAACAAAGAAGGCAAAGACGGGACACGGCGTCTATGCCTCGTTTTCATCGTGTTTGTCGCGTTCTATAATTTATTGTTTTATTGGCTGTTTACTTGTAGAGCGCAATCTGTATAAATGTAAAATAATACATTTTTTGTTATCTGTTGTTTAGGATTAGGTGAAAAATAATTAACTTACATATCCTAGGTTTTTGATAATTTAGATACATTCACAATTCTTTTTTAATGTCATGCAAAGCACACATCACCGTACGCGGTGGCGTTGTAGAAAATAAACAGTGTGTCACCAGGTGGTATTTTTCAGTTTCTTGACATCTCGGCTTCCTTTCTAGTTGAGAAACAATGTGGTGTAGTACTAACCCGAGTGACACAATTCTTGGGGCCAAATTTCAATTGTTGTCTTGCAATTTAGGACCCTAAAAGCTCCATGAAGCCGAGGTATAGCCTGGACTTCATGTAGCGCACCTGTCATCTAGCTGTGTTCGGAAATTCGTGTTTGTCCTTTGTCCCCTTGCTTCCCCTTCTCCATGAATTATTATTGCCATTCTTGTCCAACTCTCTTCCACTTTTTCATTAATTGCATCATAATAATAACGTTATATACAGGTCGTTCATTCTGATTGGTGTTAGACTGGTGGCAGCTGATAAAATCCGTTTGCTCAACTGACGTCAAACTCCTGGTTAGCTCAGTTGGTAGAGCACTCCATTTGAAATGGAGAGGTCCATTGTTTGAATACCAGGACCAGGAGGATTTTTTCGGTCGCGCACCAGTCACCTAGCTGTGTTTGGAGATTCGTGTCCGTCCCTTGTCCCCTTTGTTCCCATTATTTAGAAATTATTATTGTCATTCCTGTTCAGCTCGCTTGCAGTTTTGCATTAATTGCATTATAAGTACAACCTAACTTGATACCCATCGGCGAGACGATGAATGTGTTAGTCCTATATTGCCAGACAAGTGTGAGTTAGGCTTCACTGACTTGCAGTTACTTTTTCACATGGTTTCTTTGAGCCTTAGTTACCGAAAATATCTCAAAATTAGATTTACTTGCTAGTTGCCTGGTTTTCGCCTACAACTTTGAGCCTAAATTGCGAAACAAGTGCTAAAATTAGTCTTCACGGCTGGTTGTTCGGTTGACGCACGGCATCTTTGGCTCATGTCCGGCACTTTGGCAATTATGGGACGAACCAGGGAAAAGCCATAAAGTGCCAACTAAAAGTACTTTTCCACTAACTAACGCCTTGGAGCAAAACATGATTACTCCCAAGCTAGGCTCCTAGCAATCCCAAAATTGAGCCAAGTGAGGCGTTTCTCCGGTGTTATGCTTGGGGAGGGAAACAAATCTCAGTCGGAAAAAAGTAAATAAGGAAGAAAGGTTACCGATATCTAGGCTTAGCGTAGACCACTGGCTAGCTGCGTCAGCCCTATTAGGGTTGCTTGGTCACTGAGTGCAAATTATCGAATACGAATCATTCTCTACTAATATTGAATAAGGCCTAAAACAAAGAGAGAAATCAGTTTGTATTTAACAATGCAGTCCCGGATCCTGAATATAAAATATACGCCCAAACATTGTAATGCAGATTGCAACCAAAATGGTTCATTTCGCCGTCCCTGGCAGCAACCACATCAAGTTTCTTTTTATTTTTTTTTTTCTATAAAGAGATTGTGGTGTTTCTATAGTAAGGAACAAGGTGAGAGCGGCAGGAAGGGGCTTCAGTCTCCCGCCTCCAGGGAGAGCTTCCTAACTTTAACAATGCTTCGGTGTCTCGCGCGCCTCAAGCGGGAGACGCCGTACTACACTGAATGTCCTAAGAGGCGGATTGCACGGATGAGTACGCTTTTTTCGTAACTCGTTGCATCTTCGCGTTATTCTGCATTCTGGCTTTGCAAGTTAAAATCCAGTTACACTAACTAAGATAGAACGCGTCGTGTTCGAGATAGGATCATCGTAATCCTCTTGCTATCGCAATGTTGCTTTAAGAAAAACAAAAGTGCCAGTAGCTACGATGCTCGCAGCTTTCAAGTTTGTCGGGCAGTAATCTGTGTTCTTATCGGATCAGTGGGTGAACTCAGCTGAGATATACATAATAATAAAGGCGGGGTTTAACATATTCGGAGTTCTTTGAGCCAAACAGGACATGATCTTTTATTATGATGTCTCGTAAGTTTACAGAGTGTTTTCGTCAGGCATTTTCTGTCTGCCCTTAATCATCTGCGTTGGAGGGACGCTTTCCGAGGGGCTTTCAATGTATGCCGAGGATATGTTTGCGGATTAGAGTTCGCGTTAGTACTCCTGCATGGTAAACAAACATAGACGTCTACGACTATGTCTACAGATAATGCATTGCTGAAAGCTTTGTGACAAAATACGCTAAAAACAACCGATATTTAATATCGTTTACCACATTCCTTAAAATAAGAACAAATTAGAGAGATTCGGTACGAAGTTGCAGTTTGGGCGAGACTGGAGAGAAGATGAAGCGGTCGATAATAAAAAAACCACCCCGGGGGTTTTATCTGGCTGCCAAATAAACAAAAGACCATTCGCATCAAATCAAGATTTAAAACATATATTTACACCGAATGACTGGAAAGATATAGTGAAGGGAGGAATACGTTGTTTAAGATCAGTATTGTACTTTTTTTATTTCTCACAATTGGTAAAATAGCCGCCGCAAGAAAGAATTCGCTTCATGAACTGTACAGGCTGATGCTGGACCATGGCCACTAATGTTTTATTATTTTTTTTTTTTGTAGAAACAAAACTTTTTGGAGTGGCTGTAGCGAGTGGCATTTGACCCTCATAGTTCTACCAAATGAGAACAAGTTTATTACCGAGCGCCTGAGGAGAGGTTGGCGACCGAGGAGGAACCGAAGCTGCGCGAAGCACTGGCAACTCGAAAGCGTCTCGTCGCGGTCTGCCGTCACGTGACTATAGCTCTCGATGAGCCGCGCAACTGGAGGTGAAACCAATACCACCTCGTATAAAAGAAATGCACGTTACATCGTGGTTAGGGGACCCCAGACACGCCCCAAGCGGCAAATACTTCGAAGCTGAACGAGAGTACGCCGCGAAGCAGCAGACGCCTGCGTCTTGACGCCGAGGGCGTTGTAGCGTCATGCTTCTTGTGAGACTCTGCATGGCTCGCTGTCGGCGACGTTGACGCGAGCGAGGCGGCTCCATATGGATCTCCTCCTGATGACATTCGGGGTGATGGGTGGTATTGAATAAACTCAATAAATTAAGCTGGAACACATATGAACGCAATTCTTATGCTCCGTTGCTATGGTCGTGTAGGACGCTCAAGCTAACGGGTATAGTTATCGAGAGGTTATATGGCTCATCGTTTGCTTCTCCCTCTTCGTTCTCCATAAGTTACGATTACTTTCTACAGTGCGCACTTTGCCTGGTACACATTACTCTGAATTAAGTCTTTGTACGTCTACATTTAAAGACGCATTTACAGGGCCCGTGTTCCAAAATTTACTCGATCTTACTCCAGGGTAAGGGTTTTGTACCCTTGGCGTTCTAAAACCTACCCACGTCCAGCGTTTTTCAATCTGTGCTGTCACGTGATACGATCCGCCGGAGTAACTCGGATCTATTTGGGTAAGATTTGGAACACAGCCAGGGTGTTCCTATACGTGTTGGGGACGTAACCAAGACATATTCTAATGTCTCGCTCCAAGTAAGCTTCAATTCTAATTCATTCTTATCGGAAGACTTTCACAAATATATTGATTTTTGAGTGGTTGGAAGGATAACGTAGATATGCATTTCATTAAATAAAAGTCGAGCACAGTTTTTACCAAAGCATTTCCGAATTTATCGGTATGAAAGGCGCTTTCTTTTGCGGTGGGCCAGTATTGCGCGAAAGGTGTAACGGTATGCAAGGAACGAGAATGGAGAGTTTTAGGGAACTCTTTTCGCACCCCCGAGAAGGTACACACTAAAAGTTTTTACACCTTTAAGGGTGTAAAAGGGGTGTTCTAGCAACTTACACCCTCGGCTACACCCTTTTAACACCCTAAAATCTAGTAATACACCCTCATAATTTTACGAAAGGGGTGCTGTTTCGTGTTACACCCTCCATTTAGTGAAGGGTGTAAGAAGGGTGTAGAAGAGGGTGCTAAATAAATTTTATGAAATGTTTTGGAAAGCTTATATATGGCTCTCCAGGCTAATACAGGTTAGCTTTCTGCTTGAAAAGCAACGGTTGTTAGCAGTCTAGTATTTTAATAATGTCAGTTGTAAATCATGCAAATAGCTGATAATAAAGTGCCTCTTTTGCATACAATTTTGATGTTTGCAAACAAAATTTTATATATGAGTTCATATTTAATTTTCTTACAAATCACTCCATGCTCAGAAATTGGGAACCAGAGAGAAATGCTCAATATTAGCATTTTTTACAAATATTTATTGATGTAAGTGTACAGTAAGAAAATCAGTCTCGAGTTTATATCTGACAACACAACATGAAATCAAAATATAGTAAAAATGTTTGACAAATATTCATGACATGCAGGTAGAACCTGTCACATGACCATCTCAACCTGGGTAAAAGATTCATTTGAGAATGTGATGACATGTACAATAACTCACATACATAGGCAGAACCCATAATAAACCAGTCTGAGACATCCTATACAAAAATGGTCTATGGTCTATGGAAAATTCAATGGTAGACTATCACCCCTTGTAGCCCTGTATCGTCGGCCATAGAGATTCGTAAATACAGCTACAGCCAGCTATGGAAAAATTTAGGCTCCTGTGTCTAAAGACTGGGAACCAATCAATTTTCTTTTCCCGCCTATGCAAAATTCTATGATCCCGAGTCTAAAGAATACGAACCGATACATTTTATTTACCCACCTATAGAAAATTCTATGGCCCTGAGTCTAAAGACTCAGGGCTGTTTCAATAACGACAAGAAAAACAATAATAATCATATTAATAATAATAATTAATAAGTTAGTGTTTTTAACAGTGTCCAGGAACATTCGACTGGACCTCTTGCTGGCAAAGTTCAATAGAACGCACAAACAGACGCTTGCGCGCGCGCAGACACACACATACACGCGCGCACTTACGTACACGCATGCACACGCGCAAACGCACGCAGACGCACACGCACGCACAGACGCATGCACGCGGACGCATCCACATGCGCACACACACACACAGGCACGCGCATGCAGGCTCATACACGCACGCAAACATATACGACGTCGTCAAGCGGCTGGCCTCCGCGAGCGATTGGTCACGTGATCCACCCTAGTGGCAAGCGCTGCGGAGCAAATCGAGCGTAACGCTCCCAGCGCCAGAGCGTCTGCTATCTCAGAGCGTCTGCCATCTTGCTGAAAGCATGAGGTTCTGATCAGAACCTCATGCTTTGGCAGAGAAATGTGATTGTTTTCTACTTGATTAGCGGTGACCCCGACGTTAAGACACAATTTATTTTTCCTTACAGTTATATAATCCCGATGACGACAACTTGAGGTACTAGTACGAGCCGTACCAAACACGTATGCCGTAAAGCGATCGTCATCTCCGGAGGCGACTTCCACCTGCGGAGCATTTGGAGTGTTGTCTTCTAATTATTTCAATTACGTAGATTACAGACACCACACAACCAACAAACGACACACCTAGCTCTTCATCCGAATAGGCGCGCACAACGTCTTCGACATAACGCGATATCTTGGGCCTCTTCACTGGCAAGGCGAACGACTAGGCAAACACTTCGCCGAGAACGGCTGCCTCGTCGTCACGTCACTCGAGCTAGAGCCAAGCTGGTATCTTCGTCGCTGTCCCTGATTTCGCTGTCACTGCGTTTTATTTATACCTTCTGAAATTAACTGCAACGCTGTCATCACCGCAGTATGCTCGGGCGAGTCGGTCATGACGAGAGGAACGAAAGCAAGCACAGCAAGAGAGCCCACCCAGAAATCGAAACAAACAAAAAAAAAAAAGCCGCGAAACTCCTCACTCTTCCGCCGGAACGTTGATAAGGGAACTGAAATGTTGCGAGACTACAAATCGTACTCCTCCGAACAAGGCTGCGCGGAGAACTACTCCGGAACAACTAGTTTCGGTTTTACACACACACAAAAAAACAACAACCTAAAGTTTAAATAAAACCGAAGATTTACTAACTTTTTGTAATGTTTTTACATTATTATTGTATTGACATTCTTATTGTTACTAATATAATAATGATTTGCTTGGTATCGTTCTAAAAATAAAAAAAAAGGAAAAGAGACTCTTGCAGACTGCGCAAGACCATCGTTATTGCAATCAGCTTCCTTTGGGACGCCCGAATGGCCGTTGGGTTCTGAATGCTTCGGGAATCTCCTTTCTTTTTACGTTATCGACGTTTTAGCGGATATTTTTTATATATTTCTTATGAATACCGTGTTCAAGAATAGCAAGCAATGACTGAGAGCTGGGAGACGCTGCGTCTTGCCAACGCCCGTAAGTTCAGGACAGCATGGACGACTCGTGCAAACGCCGGTAAGCAACTTTCTTTTGTTTCTGCAAAGTGGGCTGCTGTTTCAAACTTTGTCGTGTACCGTGTGCTTGCTAAGCTATGCTTCATTTTAACTTTGCTTCTGTCCTGTGTTATTTCGTTATTTGAAAACAGCGGATCTTCAAAACCTGTGGCTCGCTCCGCAGTGTGAGAAGGATTCCCGCGCGGCGGAACCGGGCATGTTCTGGGCGCCGTCCAACGACGCTTTTGCGGAGCCTTCAAGTGCCGTCTGACGGACGTTCAAGCATTCAGTCGCCGTCCCAAAGTGTTAGTCACAGGTCATGCTATTCTGACGTCTTGTACCAACAGCCGCTCGACACCGATTTGTTTCATAAATCGGTAGCGAGAAAAACGTTACAAGAGCGAGCAGCATGATTTTTTGCCTAAACTCATGCCTGTGTCGTAGAGACGCGCGGTCTCTTCGCGTTTGCCGAACCGGCACACTTTCCAAGTTTACAATTGTGTGGTGTAAAAAAAAAAAAGTTTGGATGTAACGTTTTTTAGTGGTGGCGAAAGCCCTTACAAAAAGCAGAGTAGCTAGAAAAAGCAAAAACATTAAAAAGATAGAAAAAATTAGGGTAACACTATTTTGCCGGCAGCCGGCAAAATAGCCCGGGGAAAAAAATGCCGGCAGTTTCGGACAGCGCGTGTATCACCAAAGAGCTTGTTAACACATCCCCCGCCTGCGTTTACGCCGCTTCGCGGCGAGTCTGCGGCTGCTCATTAGAAAAATATTGACCCAGTTGGCCTATCAGTACACGCCGCTTCGCGGCGGCCCGCCGGCGGTTCAGGCCCCGCTGTCCTCCATTCACCCCCGGAAAGGAAGTCTATAGCGAAGTTTCCTTGACAACAATAGTTTTTTTTTTTTTTTTTTTTTTTGTCAGTGTTAATTCTAAAAAAGGATATGTCGTAAATATCGCCAAATGACTCTACAAAACAAACTTAAAAAATGGAAAAAAAAGAGGACACGGTGGATCGAACCAGGGTCCTGCTGCATAAGAGGCAAGCACCTTACCACTGAGCTACTCACGTTTCAAATA
>JABSTQ010006748.1:0-25924 GCA_013358835.2 Ixodes persulcatus
CTAATATTTTAGTAGCTTTTGAGTCTATTTAGTTACATATTGTTGAACTCTAGTCATTATGGTCTAGTCGCGTCGTTACAATAATTTTAAGAAACATTTTGGAACAATCAAAATAATTTTATAATCTTTTTGCTCTTCTTTAGTAGCGGTCTACTTACTATTCGGAAACTATTCGAAAATTATTCGATTCGTATTCGTATTCGATTCGGTGCCACAATTATTCGATTCGTATTCGATTCGGTTTCAAAAATCACTATTCGCACACCCCTATTGAAAATGTTTTTAAAAAGACGCGAGACGACGAGAGCGCGAAACGAGAGACGGCGGGAAAAACGGAAAAAAATATGCAAGACCGGGTGAACGATTGATGCAGGGTACTTTGTGTCGGGCGGCCGCTTCCGCCACCTAGCTCACGTGTGCTCATTACGGTACTCAGTTTAGTTTCGGTTTTGAAAGGCGACCGAAATTGGTCATTTGGCGCAGGCTTGGCGCAGATTACCGATATTTTGGCAAAATGTAGCAGGATGTAGCAGGGTTAGCCCCTTGGCGCAGTTTGGCGCAATTGGCGCAGCAATCACATCACTGATACTGAAAAGTTATCGCGAGAGACATCTGATTACTTTTTGAAGTAGATAGAAAAAATACTTGTAACCGAAACTCCTTTTCCCTTCCCTTTTTAATGGCGTCCATTGTTTCTAGGAGTTTCCTAGCCAGGAATCCTAGAACCGAGTTTCCGACGGGAGGACGGTTTATCAAAATTGGTAGATTGAGAAGGTAAGTAAGTCGAATCTCGTTAATTATAACTCGAGGGGGGCCGAAACTTTGTTTGGATAAAGAAAAGTTTGAATTGCCGCGGAAGTTTCCTCCCATAGAGACGCGTAAGATGGGACCTGCATGTTAGTTTAAAATATGCGCAAGTTTGAATTATGTAAGTTTCAATTAAAGGGATTCGACGTAGTTTAAAAATCGGTGATTGACTAACGACCAGTACGAAAGACCCGTTTCTAAACCGGCAGAAAAATATCTCCTTTAGCAAACGGCGAAGTAATCGGAAAAGTAATGCTTACTTTTTTTTTAGTAATCGAGTACTTTAATTGAATACGTTTTAATCGAGAGTAATTGTAATTTTAATCGATTACATTTTTTCGAGTAACGTGTACAAGACTGGTTTGAAGCGTAACTTATTATCTGTCTGTATAGTCTGACTGGCATTGCTCTCCTGCATTTTGTTGCTTATCATTTGATTTCCACCGTCCAGCTCTCATTGTAACGGGTCAAAAGGCCCGGATTAATTTTCTTTTCTTTTGTTCTTTCTGTTAAGTCGCCATTTCTTTCGTGGAATTCATTGTAATAACACTGACATTTGACGAGGTCATTGTAATCTTTTTTAGGCTCCAACGTACCTTGACGGAAGCCAGGACCCAGCGTTGTTGAAGCAGCTTGGCGGGAAGGTTAACAAACCCTTTCTGTCGAAGTGGTAAGTGAATTATCTCAAACCACCAACTTCTTCGGCGTATGTGCAGTGACGAATGATAATAAGAATAAAAATAGTAATCTTGCATTAAAGTGGCCAGAAACAACAACAATTAATCATTCATTCATTTGTTTATTTTCTATGCTCATGAACAGCAGTTATATCGTGTAAAAAATAATGAATTAAAAGCTCTAATATCCCCTGCATCGACGGTTGTATGTGGGTCATGGGGCCAATGGAGATGATATAGTACAAGGAAGTCGCAAAACTCGCCTTCAAGCGTGAAGATTGAACGAGGACGTTAGTTCAGGGCGATGGATTACTGTGAACAAAGGGAGGGATTTTTGCCCCCGTGCGAATGCCCCTTAACCAATCAGTGAAGCACCAAGAGACCCTTTTCAAAACCCCATCACGCAACATTGGCGGGTGCCAAATCTTGGGCACGTAGCGCACACGCCATTGGATCCGAGTTCTCGCCGAACTGACTCATTCTCAGCGCGAGCTGAGCAGAGTCCACTCCGAACTTTGACGGAGTCCTCGTATCCAATACTCACCTAGAATGCGTGCCCAAACGATGGCGAACTCGGGTAAATGACGCAGCGGCCACTAGATGGCGCTCACTTTTGAAAAAAAAAGGTCTAGTGAACACGACTCCCATCCGAATGCTGACGCGGCATTCGTGTCCAATTGATTGAGGTAGATGACGTCAGTACGTAAATAATTAAATGTATAGGCCTTGGGTCGGTTAACTCCTAAGCTGTGTAGAAAACAAGCTGGACAACACGCCCCGTGTGCTTCGATCTCCTCTCCAAAAGTCCACCTGTAAATGATTGATTGGCTGTCGAAGATGAAGTACGCGGTAACCAGGGCTCGTCCATATATACATAGATATCCGCTATCACCAAAAACTTTAGCTCTCAGGAAAAGAAAAAAAAGTTTGACGGTGTGTTTTCATAACACCTGCCTTTAGAGCCAGGCTCTGCAACTTTCGTAAATAAAGCGTCGCCTATAGGAAGGAGCTGTACCGTCACTAAGTACGCGAGAAAAAAACAAAGAGCTTCGCGCGTCAGGGTTTAGTGACTTTTAGGAGGATAGTTCCGCAAGAGTCTACCACTTCGAGCATCGACACTGAGGTGCTATGAAAAGTAAAAAATTAAAACAACCACAAAAAAATAAATAAAATCATGTGTCTTAATTTTAGGGATTAAGCCATGAGACACAGAATGTGCGTCGTGTTTGGAGCTATGCAGGGTGTTATGACTCGTCAGGTTTCCGGAACTCGTCGTACGTCCAATAGGTGCGACGAGTGCAGCAGGTTGTAACGGAAGTGTAAAGGCCCGCTTACACACTTGCAACCGAGTAGGACCGGCTGAGACAAGACCGGTTTTGAGCCTCTTGCAACGGCTTATGACCTGCTCCGCTGCAACGCATCCGGTCTTACGGTTACATGTGCTGGTTCACTCACTTGAGACCACTTACGACGTACCGTGTGCCTTAAAACCTCTTAAAATCTCCTACGACGAGAGAACGCGCTGGCACGATATATTGTCACGGGTGGTGACCAAAAGAACAATAAATAAACAGGAAGAAAGAAACGTTTAATGTGGCGAACTTGTGCCAAAAATAAAAGGGGTACAGAAAATAATAACAGAGCGTCGCGGGCGTCGAAGTCGGCGTAGAGCAGAGTCGAACGCTGGGGCGAGACTGCCTGCGGCTCGCCACGCGGAGCCCCTTATGTGCACGCGTGGGGTTCTGGAAGAATCGGCGTAGAAGGTTCTGCGTGTGGAACATTCTGACCTCGAACAAGTAACACGGTTCTCGAATTTACCAGAACATTACATTAGATGTCAACAAAAAGGCGTCCCCGCGGCCAGGATTCGAACCCTGGCTTTCTGCGCGGAAGGCACGCGCGATAACCGTTAGGCCACGAGCGCGCTGCCTGCTTGGTCAGCTGCGCTCGCGGCATTACTCCCCCCTTTAAAAAGTGCATCGCCCCGATGCAACACAAAACAAAACAAAGCAAATAAAAAGGACGGTAAACTAAACAGTCATTTGGAAGGTATAAGGTGCACAGTCCTATCGGGCGTAGTACGGTTTCAGGCGCACGACGTGGACGACTTCAGGCCGTGGTGGGCGGCGTGATGATATTCTTGTTCCGTCGGGCATTACCTCGTAGTTCAGCTCCCCGAGGCGTCGAAGTACCTTGTACGGTCCAAAGTATCGTTTCAGCAATTTCTCACTGAGGCCGCGGCGACGGATGGGCGTCCATACCCACACCCTGTCTCCGGGCTGGAAGTGGACGTCCCTGCGACGAAGGTTGTCCTGGAAGGCAACCTTCAATTGCTTCTGGGAAGAGGAATAGGCGTCGCAAGAGGAGTGGCCGAACTTCAGGATGGGCGGACAGTGGTCCTCGTGACGAACTTCCGAAATGAAACGCAACACCTCACGAAAGGTGCAGCCGTGGGCCACGTCTAGGAACTTCGAAACGCCGCCGAAATCGCCACGATTACTGACGAAACCTCGGCACCTCAGCAAGACAGTACGTCGCCAGCGCAGCTCGACATTGACCCCAAGCTTCCGGGCCCGAAACGACGGCAGCTGCTTAACCTCCTCGCCGAATACAGCGACTGCTTTGCGACGTCGTCAAAGGTGCGCCAAACCGCCGTTGCGAAGCACCGCATCATTACCGAGGACGACGCGCGCCCTGTGCATCGATCGCCGTACAGAGTCTCCGTAAAAGAAAGGGAGGTTATACAGGAGCAAGTGCAAGAAATGCTGAACGACGACATAATGCAGCCTTCCAGCAGTCCATGGGCCTCTCCGGTCGTACTGGTTAAGAAGAAGGACGGAACGCTTAGGTTTTGCGTGGACTACCGACAGCTGAACGCGGTGACAAAGAAAGACGTCTACCCACTCCCCCGCATAGACGACACGCTTGACCGGTTGCGCCACTCTCGATATTTTTCATCGATGGACCTGAAGAGCGGCTACTGGCAGATCGAAGTCGACGAACGGGACCGAGAAAAGACAGCTTTCGTCACGCCAGACGGACTGTACGAGTTCAAGGTGATGCCTTTTGGACTATGCACGGCGCCAGCAACTTTCCAGCGTGTCATGGACACCGTACTGGCTGGGCTGAAATGGCAGAGCTGTCTCGTCTACCTTGACGACGTCGTAGTGTTTTCAAGCGACTTCGACGAGCACTTGCGACGACTCCGATCTGTTCTCCAGGCCATACAGACCGCTGGGCTCACCCTTAAGCCATCGAAGTGTCGGTTCGCCTATGACGAACTGAAGTTCCTAGGACACGTGGTTAGCAATGATGGCGTTCGCCCAGACCCAGAAAAGACTCGCGCCGTCGCGGCAATATTGGTTAGCCTTGGAAAACTTTTCACGCATCCTTCTTAATTTTTTGGCTTGAAAATCTTTTTGTCAATGTTATAAAGGACTATTTAATATAAATATCACGTACGAGTACGTTCGAGATTGCAAATACCGAAAAACCTTCAATCTAGTGAAAGGCAGCTTCAAGGTTGCCTCGTCGACGGCGTCAGCGTGCCAGTGTGTTGCCTCGTCGTAAGATATCACAAAAGCTTGGTCCTAAGCAAACGCAAGTGTGTGAACGGGGCTTACCAGGTATAACGCAATTTTAACGTTAAATTTAGCGGGAAAATTGCGTTACACCTGTTGCACTTCCTCTACGCCTGTCGCACTTCCTTTACAAACTTCCGTTGCACATTTCAGTAACATACCTTTTTTATGTGTAGGCGTGTGAAACCCTACCCCTATACGCCAATTCAGTGTACAAAATAGTGTTTGCATTTGTAAGAAGCCAAGCACAAGCCGTCCTGCTTTGAGCGAAGAGCTACCAGGGCTAGTTGATATATGGCGCCAGTGTGCCAATGCTTTCTCTGGTCGTAAGCAGTCACAAGCAGTGGCAACGCAGTCCGTCACAACCGAACGCAAATATGTGATAGTATATAGCGAAATGTTTGGCACTACTCTTTTTCCTCTTCCTTTCGTGAGCGATAGACATTTCATTCGACTTGTTTACGTACAAGAGCGAGCGTACGTAAAGTTCTGGTCAAATGAAATGGAGCAACAAGCAAACAATAATTGCTACGCATTTTGTTTTGTGATTTACTGCCAACGGCAGTGCCAACGGCCGCCCAAGGGCCCAACTTTGCGTTGGGCCCTTGGGCGGCCGGCTGCAACAGTCGAGCGCCACTCCTTCCTAATTCGCGGCACCGCGGCGACTAATCGTGCAGTCGCGGGAGTTGCGTATTTTATTGACGGATTCTGCTTAGACATTCAGTTAAGGCATTCTCATTCCGTATAGAAGGGGCATCGTTCTGCAGTAATACACTGGCACTGTGGATTATGCGCTCTAAGTGAAATCACTATGTTGCAATAAAGGATGACCTTTGTTGGTCCAAACAGAAAACACGCACTGAGATCACTCTGAACTGAAGATGACAATGCTCAATTTTACGTGCTCTTGTTTTCACGCGATAATTGTCGGTCATTTAATTAGAAGGAGCGGCAATTCAAAGATACTCCACAGAAAGAAAAAAAAAGCGAGTAAAACGTTAGTAACTGGAGTGGTAACTACATTTTTTTTACGGTTATTACCTTTTTTTATATACTACCTCATACGCGCGACAGAGAGTAACTGCATCTGCTATGCGGGGAAGTGAGAACATGTGGCTGCTGGAAACCTACGGGGACGTTGTTTCATAGGCTATCGCAAACATTACTGCGTGTGTACCCTTACTTCTTAGTAAGAGGTACATTGCTTGGAATGTTTAGCAACAATATTGGAGAACAATATTGGTGCGAGAGCAGCACCATATTTGTAACATCGTTCACGGACGAGGCGGTCACTGACTAACCGATTTCTTTCAAATCATTACTATAAAAGACGCATGGGTAGCCATGGGGGCAGTGATTGGGTCAGCGTGTCGTCGCGTGTCTGTGTTCTAATTTTTTGTCTGTATTAAATGCTTAACGTGTGTGCAAGTGTGCATATAAGCAGCGTGAAAAAGAATGCATATCCCAGCAATAATACGTTTATTTTTCAATTTTAGATTTGACATTGACTAGCGCCACTTTAGTTTGGGTAGTGGTTACTAGGTCATGCGAGAGTTAGTGCCAGTTACTAGCTAAAGGTAGTGAAAGATACTAGGTTCGTTAGTAACCGTTAAAAGCTTCTTGACCTAGTAACCGTTACCAGCTTGAGCGTTACTACCTACGGTCACTAGGTACCTAGTAACATATTTGACAAGCAGTTACTATTTTTTTCCTAGTAAATACTACTAGGTTTTTAAGAGTGTAATATCTAAACAGCTTGTGTCGCACACCTATAGCCAAAAGTGAAGGTAATGCCACGGCAGAAAACGCTGATGATAATACCGCCGCTAAAGTACCAGGAAGATCTATTAGAAGGCTTGGCATGCTCACGACGGCACGGACTAAACTATTCGTATTCCTTTGGTCACGAATATAAAGATAAGTTGTGGATTGGTGTAGGATTCGTAAGACAAAGTAAAAAACCTTTTTAATGACACTACGATTCCTGGAACGCGTCTTCAACTACTGTCTGTAATGATCTTATCCCGTACATACATCAAAGGTGGTCCCGAAGTGACAACATACGGCGTCACAAGAGCCGGCCTGTCATGCTGTCGGATGTCGCGAACCTGGTGATGGACGATATAGAAGTCCCCGAAAAAAAAATACTAGCGAACGCGAGCGTCACTGTCGTCACGGAGGCCCAACTCTTGGCTGCCGAAGCTTCCGTGGACAGTCAATGTAGAGAGCAACCTGCAGCAGAACAGGCGTCCTCCACATCCACCTCCGGTGGTGTGACACCGCGAAGTTCGCGGCCGTCGACAACGTGACACTTGTGTGACATCGTCAGGTGGAAATCGAGGAACCACTTCTTTGGACGCAGTAAACACACCATTCGCAACCGGGTTCTTGGCATTATAGTGACACTGCAATAGAACCATTCTCACAAACAAAATTTCTTTCTCGAGGTCGGTGATCTGTGTACGTAGGCACTAACTCAAACCGACCCTTTTCTCGCAGTACACTGGTCAAGATGGATGACACTTCCTGTTCCGTGCTCAACAAGCTGGAAGTCATGGGCTACAAGGTGGTCGCGGTGTCTGGGGACACGCTAGGCACCGTCTGGACCGTCCACAAGTCGTGACGAAGGGAACGTTTGGCCAAAAAGAAAACTACAATCTACAAGGGCCGTCCAAGGTTCACCGGGCCTTTTGCCCGTAAAAAATAGCTGAACAAGTTTAGCATGATGAAACTTTCCGAACATGTCAACGCGTATAGTCTTTCTTGAATATCCCGCGCCCGAATTGGCGTATTTGCCACATCGCAGCAGTTCCCGCTATCATGGCAGCGAGCAATGCGTATGTAGCTGTAGGGCAGCAAGGAATAATCAGATTTGGGTAAGGTTAAACCGACTGAAATTTTGAGGAGATTGTAAGCATGGCATGGGGAACAAACGTTGTCACTGACAAGAGTGTATGAATGGTGTCAACAGTTTAGAGAATGACGACCCCCGGTGACAAATGAACTCCACGGACACGTTCGTCCGACTGCAGTCACGCAGCCAAGTTCTCTCTACGCCAAGGGAATCAGGGAGCTGCAAAACGATGGCGGCGCAGCCTGGTCATGCACTTCGGGCTTGCCGACTTTTTTCGTTTCCTTTCTAGGAATAAAAGTTCCGGTCACCCTTGAGCGACCCTTGTACCTTATGTATCGAAACATCATAGATTATCAACACGACCAATAACTGTAGAGCATGAGTGATCTCGTCCACAAGAAGAGTAATTTGCTACATGGGCTGGGACACTCATGAATCCAAGAAGATATTCTTAGTTTTCATAGTACACTATGGGGGAAAAATGTCTCCGAGTTCATTTTCTTGCGAAACGTGGCAACAGCCAATGACAGCGAAAAATAGAAGGATCTCAGCGAATCCCGAAGCTCGTAATACAATTAGACTTGAAAAATTGCGATGGGCTTAGACACAACGAGCAAGTGCAACCTTAAGCCGGGGTCCCACTGCTTATGCATCATACAAAAAACAGTCTGCATACAGATTCGAACGCGAGTCACCTTCGAGATCCGTGCTTTGAATGCCGCACGACAATGAGTTCAGGGAGAAACTTGGGCACGCGGCATTCGAACCTCGAATATTGCGGTGACTTGTGTTTGCAGACTGTCTTTTGCATGACGTATGAGCAGTATGACCCCGGCTTTATGCTCACTGACCCCGTAAGTGTGACGTCACCGCTCCAAACAAACCGTTGATAGGGGCGTTGTACTGGACGAAAACATGGGACTGGATGTCGCTCCGGAAGAAGGATGGGTCAAACATCGGACGTGGAATTTAAACATGTCAAAATAATAGATAAAGGACGCCTAGACTTCACACTTAACACCACAGAAGTTTGCCGAGAATCAGCTGTTTCTAAAATATTTGAGACGGCAACTTCTGGTCCTCGAGACGCCTCGAAATACCTGTTGCAGACGACGAACGCATGACGAACACACGGAATGACTGAAGTATGCCGTCTGCAACAGTTTGAATCGTTTCCACAGTGGAACAATTTTGATTTTGATATATTGGGAACGTGACAGGTCCCCGAAAACTAATCACGTTTGTAACAAATTACATGTCCGTGCGATACGGCATACTGTCTGTCGAAAATCATCCCACACATGGATATCAGCTAAAAATACAGCGAGAAAAGCATCTGTCTAGAACATGTTTTTAAAGCAGCGTCAGGCCGTCTTTGTCATTTTACTTTTGTCGTGCATTGTAATGAAGGAACAATTATTTTGACTCTAACATGAGCGGTTTGAGAACCCAAACTTCGTTTTCCTGGCTCGCAATATCGGTATGTGTTTCGTACCTGCCTGGTAATCATCACACTTAGGAACAATCCTACGGATTTTTCAGTTTTAAGTAAGACCCCAAGCGCGCATGACTGAGAAGGAACGCTTCCCCGTGCCTCTAGAAGATTCGAGTTTGCTCTTACCCCGAGTGTAAAAAATAAGGAGTTCAGAATGACCTTGCCTAATCAGTCTCGCCCTAGCTCACCCATGAGCATTCTAGGTAAAGATTATATAGATATATGCATATATATTTATATATATATAGAAGGTACATTCATAGATAGATATATAGAAGGTACATAGAAGATAGATAGAAGATAAGATAGATAGAAGGATAGGTCAAGAGCCGAGCGTGGCTTTGTTGACTTACAGGCAGCTGTCACACCGACGCATCGTCGCTCTGCTGCCGCCGTCGAGGCTGAACCTTTATGTTGTTTCTAGACATAAGTTCGCCAATTAAAGCTTTATTTTCTGTTTTACGCTTGTCGATGCGTTTCCATCTGCGACAATTTATATCTGTTACGGACAGTTCTGTTGATCACACAGATCTGCACTGAAGCTACTGAGCTGTCAGAAATCCTTGAAACGTGTGCTGGCTTAGACTTTGACCCTGATACTCTTCACGTCGTTGTCGTACGTGATTCGGCCAATTCGGCTTCACAGTGTTTTCACCTTCTCAAGTATTGCGAAAGCTAGTTTCAAGGGAACATCATTGTGCACCTCCAGCGTCAATCAAAGCCGCGCACAGGCACTCTTCGCTTCCAGAAATCCCACAGAAACTTGACCCTGAGAAAAGAAGTTTCGTCGATCGTCACCAACCTCACTCAACGCGGTCGCGTATACTCCCAGAGAAAGAACCACTGAACCCACAAAACCGTTGTGTCGTCTGCTAGCAAGGCAAAACCGGTTGTGAAACTTTATCACGTTCTTTGGTCATCGCTTTGTGGTACCGAGACGATAGAAAAAAGTCTTCATGATTAGATATTGAGAAGACACAATGCTTACAAAAAATATTTACTTTTTTATCAGACATTTTCTAACCTTACGTCGAGCCCCTATGCATTTATCCATTACAAGGGCCCTAGCAACAGTTTGTTTGGAGCGGAGCGCCATGTTGTGGCGTCATCACTAACGGGGTCAATTGTTCCTGTGCACATCGCTTTCATTTCTATTTTTGTTTTGTCTATTTGGATTCTAAGCCTCGTCATTTCCTTGGATTCTGGTATTAGTCACCGTTGTTGTCTCCCCCCCCCCCCCCCAAATAAAAAAAATAACAAAAAACGATTTTTTTAAGGGCCGATTTGGACGTTTTGTTTAACAATTGAAATAGATGTTAGGCGTATTCCATGTAATGTCCAGGTAATGCTCAAGTAGGCGGTGTTTGATGAAACGGCGTTCGATGAAATTTCTGGACCCAAATAATGATAATCTTCTTTTTCTTTTTTATTAAATCTTTATTGGCTTAGGAGATTTGCGGCATACCACGGAAACCTGCCGTGCCGAGTCTGGTGATTATGCGATGACGTCCACAACACAGGATAGTGCACCAAACTTATTGGGTACAGACATGACACGTTCTCTTTTTTTTTCAGCTACTTTACGCATATATTTCCTGGGTGAAGCATACACATATTAAAGAGAACGAACAGTTTAGTCGACTTGCTCGTGTGCAAGGATACACATCACACTATATAAACAATTAAATAACTATAAGACTCACCACAATAACTATAAAAGGATGTGCATACGGGAGTAGAGCCGTTTTTCTTCTCTTTCAGTACTGGGCACGGAGACACGAAACGGACTGACGACCCCGTTGGACGAACACCCCTCGAGCCCACCATTTTGTTTGTTTAGGGTGGTGAAGAATTTGGATCTCATCAGTTCCCTTGGTAACGAATGATAATGTTAATAAGGGCCGTTACCTTACTACAAATAATACCAGGCTTTGTTTTAAATATAGTTCAGCTTCTATTAGCTTGTTTGCATTTATAATGCGTTGATTAATATAAATGGCTAGCACTATATTCATCATCACCTGTTACAGTGTTACAAACAATTAAGTAATCAATCCAATCCTAGCCTAACCACTAGGCTTCCGTCCAGTGGGCTTAGTAAAGTGGAGCTCTGGCCAAGTTAGTAACAATAACAAACTTTTGGTGTTTCATTTGCCTTTCTTATTGTAGCGAGACATACAAGTAAAATCTTAAAAATAGTGTAGTAGTATCCTTTGAACATTATATATTCTAAGCTTGTTTGCTTCTTGCACGGTATCTGTTAACCACTGAAGTGAAATTTTATAAACTTTATTTATACATGGTATTACAAGGTAAACATAAACAAGCAGTGGCGAAACTTCCTGTGGCTTAGAATGCTTCCGGTTGACTAGCTTCTTGTGCATGTTTCAATGAGCAAGATTGAGTACCGCGTCTTTCAAGTTTCTCTCGGCGGAAACCCGGACGTATAAGATAAATCGCTGTTTGTTTCTTGACTATATGGCACCAAGAAAAAGCACCGCATCTAATTTTATTTGGCCTCCGTGGCGAAACGTACGTGGCCCCACCCTACGGCCCAGTGGAAACTCGTGTACACGCGAGGCTTTCAACAAAGTTAGACGCCCACAAATCAACCGAGGCATGTAATTGTTTTGTGTTTTTCGTGCACGGGAGAGAGTGTTTGAGCCCATAATTGCTTCGTCGACTGCGTGTCGTTGCCATGAGCGTTCAAACTGGCTAAAGCGAAACTACGCTACGCATGTTGGACGTAGTTGAAGGAAGGTGCGAAGGATTATGCCTCTCGTGCGCGATAGTGCCCGGGAAAAAGCGAGCGGGTTGTTTTCAATGACGAGTAAAGATATCGTGATTGTGACAACGTCGACCTACCGCGGCGATATTATGAATAATATTCACGTGCACATAGTTGGAGGGCTTGGACGTCAGCGGCTATTTTTGATTCTAGAACCCAGGCGACAAGGTAAGAAAAAACTAGTTTCCCGTCCAACTTGCTACAATCACGTGACACTTTTGAATCGCTCGTCAATATCGCTCGTTCAGGCGCTATCATTAAAGAAAGCTTTAATCGGTACTCATGGGTGAATCCTAGGCGGTGGGCTGAGGCTAGCTGTGGCCCGGCTCTTTCCTTGGACTGGCTGTGGTCCGGCTCTTTCCCTGGGCTCGCTGTCCACGACCTGTTCCGTTGGCTTCTGCCCTCGATCTCTCTCACGCGCCTTGCCCTTCCCTTTTTACTTTTCTCCTTTTTCTTCTACTCACTCCTATCCGATTTGTTCAAACTGGTCTGTTTGGGCACGGACACACAGAAGCGCTGTTGTGGTTGATGACGTGGGCGAGTAAAAAAATATAAAGGATGGTACCAGTGGTTTCACATCGTTTCACGTCTTCCTTTAATCGTGTCACGAGCAAACGCTTTATTGCATGCTGAAAAAAAAAAAATCTGGTTCTCGAACTTCGAACTTGACGTGTCTAAAACTGACGTGGAACCGAACCCCAGGTTCGGTTCCATGTGAAAAGATCCCTCCCATTTTGAAGTCCTCCGCTGACACAGACCCTCAGAATTTACGTTTTACTTTTTTTTTTCTTAATCCGTCAGCAAGTGATTCGGCTCCAAGAATAACAACAAAACTATACAAAACATTATTTTAATTATTAAATACTTTTTGCAGTACTAACTTGGTCTGTGTTATGAAAACCTGGCTTCAGGCTAAAATGTAGTGATATTTTTCGACGTCGTAAAAGTGGCGAATATTAATTATTCTTCAATCAATCTTTAAATGCATAAGAACTCAAGTGTGATTCATTCGATCAAGCTTCTTCACTGTTCAGAAGAGTCGGATCTGTGCATCTTTGATTTCAGAATTAAGCGATGACGCGTACCTAGTGCTGAGAATGACAGAAACTGTCCGCGGTTGACGGCCACGGCTCGCGGCGTCCTTAATTTCGCGTTAATCTGGCACAGGAAAGTTGCCCAGTCAATTGCAAAGAATTGCAGCACTTCAGAGGCCAGTAGACAGGCAAAACATAACAAAAAAAAAAGAAAAACCAGATTGAATTGTGGAGCACTTGAAACATAGCGATGATGTTGCCCTTTAAAAGTATGCAAACAATACCCGAACCGGAAGTGTTCTCGGATCCCTGTCATGGCTGCCGGAAGTGGCCCGAGTACCATATGTATACAATAAATTATAACTCGCCGCATAAACATTTGGTTTGTGATTTATGCCATAAATAACTTCTTCTGTATGGCTCTTATGTGCCAGCAAAAGTGATTCTACAATGAACAGTATCTATTTCTTATCCCAGCGAACGTGTGTATCCCCCACATGACGTGTCGCCCTTTATTCAGAATTATAAGCTTCTGGTGACAGGAATTTGACCTGAGAAGGAGTAGTAGGAAGGAGAGACTTAGAACAAAAATGTGTAAAGCTTAATTTCTTGACAAGATATGGATAGACAACTATGAGAAATAAAATAAAATTACCTGCGTTATGTTTTGACGTACCTTAATATACCGAAAGATAGCCCACCTAAGAGGGAAATCAAATCGGGTGAACATATAGAGTCGGCTGACCTGCGGTGTACGATAAAAAAAAGCTAGTTTTAGCTTTTATGACTTGCGAAACTTGTAATTGCAGGGAAGGGCTATGACCCTTACGAGTTAGCTGTTCGCTTATTTCACGTCGTGGCTAAGTAGCTCCATTCCTGCCGAGTTCACCATTGGCGAAAGCTCCACAACTACTAGAAGTGGGCAATCTTTCGGTGTTTCTGACAAATAGCAAATCTTGCCAAAAATAGTGGTGGGTTATCTTTCGAGGTGGGGCATCTCTCTGAATATTACGGTGGACCCCTACCACTGCAACACAGTTTTTCCATCTGGCTATGAAGTTTTGTATTTCGACACCATGGATTTCTGTTGGCTAGTCCCTGAACAAATGGAGAGCTGCCTGGATCACCTCGTGATCAGAGGGGAACTTTTGTCCTTCAAAATGCTCCTTCAGAAGGACAGGAAAGCGAATATCGAAAAGAGTAGTGATTCTAAGGTTGATGTGGCTGTACCTCCTGGGATTGACCAGAATTAATTTTTTTTTGTCAAAGTATTATAATCCAAAAGCTTTTCGGTCAAAATATTGTTTAGTCACCCATGAAAAGGTACATTTGTAAAAACTGAGGGAACCCCTAATACATACCTGTTTTACAAAACAAAAAAACAAAAGAAACTCGGTATTATATAAACAACCACTTCGCGATTAGCAAATCTATTTATAATAGTTTAGGTGTCATACTGTCATCCAACTGTTAATGAAATGCTCATATGGATGATGTGATTGTAAAGGCCAGAAGTGTGCTCTACTTCATTCAGCGGAATTAAAAATGATTATACGCACGCAACTAAAGATGATCCGGCCTCTCAGCGGTTCTGTTTTTGCCAAATCTACATCAGTCGACATGTGAGTTGCTTCGCAACTTACCACGCCGTGTCAGGTCACCGTCGGTGCAGTTCCTTTTATGGTTTCAATAATCTCCGGTTTGGTATCCTGGTGAGAGCTTGTTTGATGTCAGTCAGACGCGCCCGCGTTGCTACCTGTCTCACTAGGCTCTTGAGGGGTGCCTCCGGATAACAGTTCGACAGACGTCCGCTGCCGCTTGAAGGAGCGTCGAACCGGCCAGGAAGAATCTTATGTGAGACAGTAAAAATACTTGTTACCTCGCGATGATGGCTATTTTCAGCACGTTTCCACGTTACTCTCTACTTGCTTTCACGGCCGCGCTCTGGATTTGGATTTGGGGCTACAAACGCTTGCTACCGATGGGTGCGGCTTACCCTGTGTCTCTCCTGAATAAATTGATCAGTACTGTTTTAATCAACGAGGTAGGTTTTAATAAATGTTTCTATACCCCAACGATGAAGCAATGCGTACTACATCTTGTTGTCAAGGCCTATAACAATATGCGTTGTGTCTGTCTAGCATCAGCTGCATTATTTAAACAGTTCACGTGACATTAGATTCGATTTCGTTTTGGTTTCAACGGGAACTTGAATTAGAGTCGCTGCACTTGCACCCTCCCCCCCCCCCCCCCCTTCTTGCAACCCCCTCGAAATTCCAGGGGAGGGGGGGGGGGCAACTTCCCCCCCTTGCACCCTCCTGTGGACGCCCATGGGTGCATTTCGAAGGTAAACAAACACACGAGGTGTGCAAAGAGCAGATGAACTTGCACGCGTTATACAAATGATTACTGCTTCTGCGACAGCAGCCGACTGTGCGTATGAAAAAAAGATGTGTACAAATATTAGCACAACTTCACCTTTTCCCAGACGAGCTCCTGTCCCTGAAGCTACAAATATAAACAATCTCTCAACAAGCCCATAAATTAGAAGGGAAACATGTTGACCCATTATAGTCTGGGACACGTTATGAACCCAGATGTTCTGCCTCGAGCGCGACCTTTCTGCCTTTGATAACAGATTGTAATGCGTTTAACCAGAGCCCAGCGGAAGGCAACGAGCGCATGCTGGAGGCGGAGCGTATACCGGTCTCTTAACATGTCGCAAACTATACATGATCAATAGTCGGCTGCATGCAACAGACAGAAAAATGCCCGCTATATGACTGACAGTAATCAGCTAACACCAATTTTCGTAATCCATTCATTTATTTATTTTTATGCAAGAAAACCTGCTGCCACTTTACAGTGCGGGGTAGCATTTTGGAAAACAAATTTACATCAGCAACACACGCAACATCAGTCAAATGCCCTCAAATCGCGAAACACAAAGAGCTGGGAGAGTGCCGAGGATGGTATTGCAAGAAATAAGTTGGTTCATGCACTATAGCACAAAGGTAAATTATGGTACACAGTGTATATGTGTAGATTATTTCATTTTAATAAGGAGTTAGGGAAAGACTACTTAAAGCTGAAGCTGCGACAGCTGATAAGATGATAAAAGCGTTGAGATAATTGAAGAAAAGAACAGCAGCCACTAAGTACGTCCTTCATGGTCAGCGAGCATAACTAGTGTTGAATGGGTCTAAACAGGATCGAGAAAATTGTTGAGGTCTACCTTGTGTTAAACGTATGCAGCAGCACTGGATTCAAGCTTTGGGGAGACAAACATGTATAGCAATTGTTCAAGAGCTTAAATACAGATTCCAAGGCAGCATCAAATGTACCAGTGGATCTGGAAGCATTATTTAATAGGCTGAATATGTGTGGCCCACAACAAAGGCATTCGGAAGTCAATTTGATATGCTCATTTAATGGGGAAAGTTTTATTGCATTCTCCAGTAATGTACAAGTAAACGAGAGTTTAACTTTATTTAGCAGTTTGTGAAAGGCTGATAAAAAGAAAATTTTCTTACCCTGCCGGCATGGGGCATTTTGGATGTAGATATTGTGGACCCTGCCGTACTATGGTAAATGTGTTTCTAGATCTCCTATGCAGAGCGCAAGTTCGTCTGCTTTTCTTTTTTTTTTTGCAATGGTTGTGGTGAAGTCAGAGCGCGCAAAACAATAAACTACTTTTTTTTAGTGAAGCAATTAGCAACGGTAATTTCTTACATTTAAGGCTGTGCTTCTTTGTCATTGTAATATTCATTACATTTTTTTTATAAGTAACGTGGGCACAAGTCTACTTCGGCTTTGCGGCGACACGGGCATTCTCGCGTGTTAAAAAATTGGCTTGCTTTGTTGGTTTGTTGAGCCTCAACGGGTGACCGGTTGCTTAGCTGTGGATGAGAAATTTAGCCATCGCAGTACAACCGCTAACCTGGGGTTTTTAACGTGCATCACGCAGTAGTGATTAGACGAACGCGTGCCGGTACGCGCGCGGTCCGCTTTCCTCGCCGCACCTTCCCCGACTCAAGGTCGATTCCGCGCCGACGCGGAGCGCCGCCTTGAAGACGAGGCCGGCGCGGTTTCCCCGTCAAGCGTCATCGCTGGTGGATCCACGCAGCGCCGTCTACCTAGCGTCACCGTCGCCGCCAGCGCATCTCGCAGATTCGCACCACTTGTGTGACGTTTGCATGCGCGACGCCAAGATGGACGGCGACTCTCTTGGAGCTTCGGAGTGTTTGCCGCTTGGCGGCGGGTAGGGGGACACACTAACCATGACGGGCAGGCCTTGTCTTCGAGGCGGAGCGGGCCTCACGTCCGTTCATTGATTGCGCCGCGGAAATGCAAAGACACACTCTCGCTGCCGTGGCGCGCGTAATTTCCTCGGTTGGTTTTTTCCCCGTGCTCGTTCTCTCCGCCGAGCCGCCACGCAAGTCGCCCACAATCCGCGTCCGTCATTGGTGTTGTTTTTCGGATATTCTGCGTACCGAGGCGGCGTACAGTTCCAAACACGCGTCATGCCCTACCTCCTGGTTTGGAGCCGGGTCCCTGGTGCGGTAAGTTTTGCACCGAACGTGTGCCATTGAATTATGTTCGGATTTGTCGGATCGCGTGACGAACAGCTGAGACACCGAGCGGAATACGGAATGAGAGTTTCGTAGCGAGTTTCGTCATGCCGTATCTTGTTTCGCGTTGCTTGCACGTAATTTTCTTTTTTCTTGAGGGGCCGGGGGGAGGGGGGTAGCAAAGTAACGGTTATGTTAATAATAAAAAACAGAAGAAAAAAGTGACGTATTTTCGTCGGTTTCGTTTTAGAGTAACGAGCAACGTACGTTATTAGATTAGCTCAGCTACAGAAGTGCTCATACACGCTGCGGTTGCACGAGCAGTAAACCCCTCTCTCCCCACGGCTCGCATCCCGTCGTCCGATGCGCCGGACGGCTGCTATGGTAACTGCAGTGTATTCTATGGAACACTTGCGTTTAGAAGCACAGCGTCTAGATGGCGTTCACTATGGAACACACAAAATTATGAAACGAAAATCTAGATTGCGCTTCAAACGACGGGAGGCGGACTGAAATGAGTGAGGGGGGGGGGGGGGAGGGTACCCCGTCCACCGGATTTCCACAACTGAGGTAATCGAGTTGCGTTGGTAACGAGCGAGTAATGGCAATAGACCGATCTCACCAACCAGTTTCCTTACACCGCCGCTGCCGCAATGCATCGAGGGAGCTTCAGTCTTTTTGCACGTTTGACAACCTCGCTGAAGCACTGCGCGTTGAGGGCAAATGACACGGCACGAGACGTCTCGAGAACTGCCGCCTGTCTCCCTCCAAGTAAAGTCATTGGCGGCGTCATGCATGCGCCGAACACTCGGTGAGATCGGTCTATTAGTTACTTCTGAAGAACAACGTGCACAACGCAAGTTATCTCATTCGGTGTTCACCCCAGATCGCGCCTGTGGCTTTAGGAAGTTCTAGAGAGACAATAAAAAATGCACGCAAAGTATGACAGCATACTCAGATTTATTGCAGTCACCATCAGTATGACGACAAAATATACGATTGTTGCTACCAGTTAAAAGAAAAAAAAGAGAAGAAATCGCAATAAAGATGAAGTAACCTGCTACTTTTTTTTTAAGCTGAAGTGATACCTTTTAAATACCGCTAACGAGTAAGAATACTTAGTAACTTTTTGAGCGATCATGAGTAAGGGTATTTAGTTACTTTTTTCCCCCGGTAATTTTTACCTGTCTGGCTTAGAGTTTTGATTGGCGCTTCGTATTCCCGAGCTTCTTGTGGGTGTCGCCCGTTAGATGTTTTTTTTTTTTTATTTTTTTTTTTGTACAGAGAGGGCGCAAGTGACAATCTAATTGACGATGAGATTTTCTGTACTCTATATACGGCATCAGGAAACTCAGGCGATATCGTTTTTATATTTCCGGGACCTTTTCTAACATCTCTGAATAACGGAAAAGCGTCTCCCGCAATTTAAAGATTAATATAATTAGCAGCCATGATTTTGAGCACACCAGGATGGCTCAACTGTCGTTTCTCTGAAGCAGACTTGTACGGCACTCATCATATACAAGTAATCAAACTACTTGGGATCAGTTACTTTTTGGAGTAATTTCTAATAATTTGAGTACATATCTTGAGAAGTAATCGCGAGAGAAATCTGACTACTTTTGGAAGAACAATAAAAATTACTTCTAACCGTTACTCCTTTTCCCTCCCCTTTTTAATAACGCACAGTTTCTAGGAGTTTCCTAGCAAAATATCCTAGAACCGAGTCTCCGACGGGAGGACGGTTTATCAAAATTGGTAGATTGAGAATTTAAGTAAGTCAAATCTCGTTAATTGGAACTCGAGGGGGACCGAAAATTTATTTTAATACAGCAAAGTTTGAATTTTTGGGCGTTTCCTCCCATAGAGGCGCATAGGATGGGACCTACATGTAAGTTTGAATTATCCGCAAGTTTGAATTAAGAAAGTTTGAGTTAACGAGATTCGACGTAGTTTAAAATTCGGTGATTCAATAACGAACAGTACGAAAGACCCGTTTCTAAATCGGCAGAAAAATATTTCATTTGGAAAACGGCGAAGTAATCGGAAAAGTAATGGTTACTTAGTAAAAAAACAGTTAATTTTTTAAGTAATCGAGTAATATTGTTGAATACGTTTTAACCGAGAGTAATAGTAATTGTAATCGATTACATTTTTTTTTTTGCGAGTAATGTCTACAAGACCATGGTTTGAAGCGTAACTTATCTGTCTGTATATCTGACTCTAGAATTGCTCTCCTGCATTTTGTTGCTTATCATTTGACTTACATCGTCCAGCGCTCATTGTGACGAGTCAAAGTTCCCATATAATTTTTTCTTTTGTTTTATCTATTCATTGACCATTTATTTCGTAGACTTCACTTTGATAACACTGACATTTGATGAGGTCATTGTGAACGTTTTTAGGCTCCAACGTACCTTGACGGAAGCCAGGACCCAGCTTTGTTGAAGCAGCTTGGCGGGAAGGTTAACAAGCCCATGCTTTCGAAGCGGTAAGTGCATTATCTCAAACCAGCGACTTCTTCGGGGTATGCGCAGTGACGAATAAGAATAAGAATAAAAATAGCAATCTTGCATTAAAGTGCCCAGAAACAATAAAAATTCAATCATTTATTCATTTGTTCATTTTCTATGCTCATGAACAGCAGATACCTTGTAAAAAATAATGAATTAAAAGCGCCAATACCCGCTGCAGCGAGGGTGTTATACAAGTGTTGTATGCGGGTCTTGGGGCCAGTGGAGATGATTTAGTACAAGGAAGTCGCAAAACTCGCCTTGAAAGGTGAAGATTGAAAGAGGATGTTAGTTCACGGCGATAGATTAGTCCACAAAGGCATTTGTACAAAAACATCCAATCTCGCTCGCGTCCTCTCGAACGGGGTCTTTAGATCGGTGCACCTCTACAAAAACACTATAAGTAGGAAAATTTAAGTGAGAAACCAATGACTGACAAATTGGATGTCACGGGAATTGCCCGGTTTTGCGCCTCGCAGCATAAAAACATTCTTGATCGAAATTAAGGCTCCGTCACCTGTACGACCCATTTGCTGCGTTTTGCCGAATGAGGTAGAACCAAGCCGTGTGAACGCAACTTGTTGCAAGACGAGCTTCATTGCGAGCCAGTTAATTGACACCGGAAGAACGTATACAGTTATTTAATTTGTTAATCTTTCATTTTGTACCCTTATCACGGTGTATAAGAAATGCCCTCTTTTTTTTTCATTTTCATTTTAGTCAGAACTTTTTGCTTTTGAAACTCTAACTCAACTTAACATTGAACCATCAACTCGAGAAGCTGCTTTGAAACAAAGATTTTTCCCATATATCGAGTGTTTTATAATCTAATTTCTTCGACCATATGTCCGTGGGGAGGTAGGCAATAACTCACTAAACTTTGTCTTCGCTTCCATCATATTGTCCATATGTCCGTTTGTCAAAGGACGAAAGCTGAGCCTTTTTTCATCGTCTACCCCCCCCCCCCCCCCCCCCCAAGAAATCGGTTGTCCCACTTGTAGTAAGTCGGATTATTACACGTTTTGCAGCAGGCTCGAGCACCTATGTAATAGGAGTTTGGAGCACTTGGTTACCTGCATGCATTTCAGGATTGTATTAGAATAAATAGAATGTGTGTGTGAGTATGTGGGTGAAAAAAGGGCTCTTGAAATAAAGACTAAAGACCGTCAGAAATGTAGTTACTGCAGCAGTAACTACATTTTTCTGACGGTTACTGCCTTTCTACCAACCATTTACTTCCTCAAACGCGCGACAGGTGCGGCTGCTATGCGGGAAAGTGAGAACATAGATTCTGGAAATATATGGGGACGCTGTTTTATAGGCTATCGCAAACATTACTCTGTGTGTAGTTACGTCTTAGTAATAGCCGCGTCCCACTAGATCGACAAACAGCAACAAACGACAGCGACAGACGACAACGAGCGACATACGACACCGAGACACGACGCGCGGCGGACACGACGCGGAACACGGGGACAAGGAAACTTGTGTCCTAGTGGGACTGGAGTTGTCAACAAGACACTTCAAAATACACAAACAAACAGAGTCTGGCGACGCGGTGTTTGTGTTTTGCTCTTTGGGCGTAAAACGCGCCGACAAATACGGTGAAAGTGGAGACGATTATTTTATTTCTTGTTTAAAGCTTCCGCTTGTCTTCAATTGCCGTTGGCGACTTTCTGCAAATAGTCGTGACAATCGACACCAAACGTTTTCCGAACTAGAATTCCCGAATCGTTCCTTTTTTGGGTCGTTCGAAGCATTCCAGGTGAGCACCACGAAATTTCACGCCGATTTTGAGGATGCTTTTAACTCCATATCCGAATGGATCGAGGGCAGGTGTTTTATGGGGAACAATACGGCATCTTGATTATCACAGAACGGGATGACAAGTCTCGTTTGCCGGAATGGCTTGCCGCGGAACTGCATGGCGGAACGTTGTGTCCTACTTTGTGGTGAGCGGTCTTAATTTGGTCAGTCCTCGTACATGAGTGTATCCATCCTAAAGCAGGAGCGTAGACTTCGGCTTCTTGAAGCACCACCTCGCGCACCAAGTTTTCGCGAGTAAATCCAGCCACAACAAATTCCCTTTCGCAACACGCCCACCAGCAAGCAAGCCGCGCCCGCGACCACTACGAGCAATTCAGGAACCGGAACTGCGGGAGCGGGAACGATCAGTGGCCGCCAAAGACTAATAAAGTCACGGGAGGAAGGGAAGAGGGAGGGTGGGGAAGAGAACAACAGAAGGCGCAAGCGGGCGAGGAGGGTAAGTTTGTCTCCGAGAGATGTTCCTCGGTGGGACTGTTTGTTGCGCTTCAAGTTCAACGACAGACAAGAACTCGTCCATCGTCGATGGTTTTGTTGGCGCTTGTCGGCGTTTGTCGCGGGTGTTGGTCGTTGCAGTGGGACAGCATCAGAGACACAAAACTTTGTGATGTCGTCGGACAAAAATCGGTGTTTGTCGCTATAGTGGGACGAGGGTATAAGGGATACATTCCTTGGAATGTTTAGCAACAATATTGGAGAACAATATTGGTGCGAAAGCAGCACCATATTTGTAATGTAGCATCGTTCACGGACGAGGTGGTCACTGATTAACCGACTTCTTTCAAATCATTAGTATAAAAGGCGCATGGGTAGCCATGGGGGCAGTGATTGGGTTAGCGTGTCGTCGCGTGTGTGTTGTGCGTGTGTGTTATCTGTGTTCTAATTCTTTGTCCGTGTTAAATGCATAACATATGTGCAAATGTGTATATAAGCAGCGTGAAAGAGATCGTATATCCCAGCGATAATACTTTATTTTTTAATTTTAGATTTGACATTGACTAGCGCCACTTCAGTTTGGGTAGCGGTTACTAGGTCTTGTGAGAGTTAGTGCTAGTTACTAGCTAAAGGTGGTGAAAGATACTAGGTTGATTAGTAACCGTTTCCAACTTCTTGACCTATTAACCTTTACCAGCTTGACCGTTACTACGTACGGTTACTAGGCACCTAGTAACATATGTGACACGCAGTTACTAGCTTTTTCCTAGTAAATACTACTAGGTTTTTTTAAGAGTGTACTACCAAAACAGCTTGTGTCGCGTTACGTGTAGCCAAAAGTGATGGTAATGCCACGGCAGGAAATGCTGATAATAATATCGCCGGTGAAGTACCACGAAGTGCCACCAGAAGGCTTGGCATGCTCACGACGGCACGCACTAAACTGTTCGTATTTCTTCGGTCACGGCTGTACATATAACTCGTGGATTGGTGTAGGATTCGTTAGACAAAGTGAAAAGCCTATTTAGTGACGCTACGATTCCTGGAAAGCGTCTTCGACTGCTGTATTTATTGATCCTATCCCGTCCATACATCAAAAGTGGTCGCGAAGTGGCAACATACGGCATAGCCGGCATATCATGCTGTTGGATGTCACGATACTGGTGATGGACGATATAGAAGTTCCCGAAAAAAATACTAGCGAACGCGAGTGTCACTGTCGTCGTGGAGCCCCAACTCTTGGCTGCCGAAGCTTCCGTGAACAGTCAATATAGAGAGCAACTTGCAGAAGAACAGGCGTTCGACACATCCACCTCCGATGCTGTGACACCGCCAGGTTCGCGGCCGTCGACAACGTGACACTTGTTTGACATCGTCAGGCGGAAATCGAGGAATTGTTTTTTGGACGCAGTAAAAACACCAGCCGGAAACAGAAACCAGTCGGAAACGAAAACAAAATTTCTTCACGAGGTCACTGATCTTTGTACGTGGACACTAACTCAAACCGATCCTTTTCTCGCAGTACACTGGTCAAGATGGATGACACTCCGTGTTCCGTGCTCAACAAGCTGGAAGTCATGGGCTACAAGGTGGTCGCCGTGTCTGGGGACACGCTAGGCACCGTCTGGACCGTCCACAAGTCGTGACGAAGGGAAATTTGGGCCAAAAAGAAAACTACAATCTACAAGGGCCGTTCAAGGTTCACCAGGCCTTTTGCCCGTAGGAAATCGCTGAACAAGTTTAGCATGATGAAACTTTCGGAGGACGTCAACGGGTATAGTCTTTCTTGAATATCCCGGGCCCGAATAGGCGCATTTTCCAAATCGCAGCAGTTTCCGCTATCATGGCGGCGAGCAATGCGGCTGTGGGGCAGCAAGGAATAATTAGATTTGAGTAAGGTTAAACCGATTGAAATTTTGAGGATACTGTAAGCATAGCATGGGGAACAACATTTCTCACTGACAAGAGTGCGGATGGTGTCAACACTCTAGGAAAGGACGACCTCCAGTGACAAACGAACCGCGTGGACACGTTCGTCCGACTGCAGTCACTCAGCCCAGTTGTTTCTACGCCATGGGAATCATAAAGCTGCCAAAACGATGGCAGCGAAGCCTGGTCATGCTCTTCGGGTTTGTCGACTTTTTTCGTTTCCTTTCTAGGAATAAAAATTCCGGTCACCCTTGAGTGACCCTTGTACCCTGTATAATGTATATCGACGCATTAAAGCTTTTCAACACGACCAATGCGTGTAGAGCATGAGGGATCTCGTCCACAAGAAGAGTATGCTACACGGGCTGGGACATTTATGAATCCAGAAAACTATTCTTAGTTTTCATAAAGCAGTATGCAAAAAAAGAAGCCTCCGAGTTTATTTTTTGCGAAACACGAAAACCGCCAATGGCAATGAAAAATAAAAGTGTCTCAGCGAATCCCGAAGCTCGTAATACAATTAGACTTGAACAAATAACATGGGCTAAGAGACAACGAGCAAGTGAAATCTTAAGCTGGGGTCACACTGCTTATGCGGCATACAAATGACAGTCTGCTCTGCATACAGATTCGAACGCGAGTCACCTCGAGATCCGTACTTCAAATGCCGCATGGCAATGAGTTCAAGGAGAATCTTGGCACGGGCACATTCGAACCACGGATATTGCGGTGACTCGTGTTTGCAGACTGCCTTTTGTATGATGCATGAGCAGTGTGACTCCGGCTTTATGCTCATTGACCTCGTAAGTGTGACGTCACCGCTCCAAACAAACCTTTGCCAGGGGCGTTGTAATGAACGAATACATGGGACTGGATTTCGCCCTGAAAGGTGGATCGGTCAAAAATCAGACCTGGAATTTAAACATCTAAAAATAATACATGAAGGACGCCTAGATGTCACACTTTCCACCAGAGAGGTTTGCCGAGAATCAGCTGTTTCTAAAATATTTAAGACGGCAACTTCCGGTCCTCGAGACGCTTCCAAATGCCTGTGGCAGACGACGAACGCACGGCGAGCGCACACGGAATGACAGAAGTATGCCGTCTGCAACAGTTTGAATCGCTTCCACAATGATACGATTTTGATTTTGTATTTATTTGGAACGTGGCAGGCCTAAGAAAACTAATCAGGTTTATAACAAATGGCATTTCTGTGCGAAACGGCATACTGTCAGTCCAAAAAATCATCACACGCATGGAGACCAGCTAAAAATACAGCGAGAAAAGCATCTGTCTAGTACATAATTTCAAAGTAGCGTCGGGCCCTCTTTCGTGACGTGCATTGTACTAAAGGAGCAATTATTTTGACTTTAACACGAGTGGTTTAAGAACCCAAAGTTTGTTTTTCAGGCTCGC